>CM053274.1:60980676-61222745 GCA_028583415.1 Protea cynaroides
AAAACCTCGTGACCCTACCCTCATTTTGACTATTTTTGAGTAAATTTTCATATTGGGTCTTGGTTTTTCTTCACACACTTGGTCCACTTGGCTCGACCATGATATGTAGACGGGTCCCGACACAAAATATAAGGTTAGGCCGGGTTCGTGGCGTGCGGGTCTTATACGTATGGTCGCAGGTGGCCGCATATAGTGCAACCGTAGGGGGTTGACCGTACGTGGTATGGTCGACACAGGCATGTGACCATAGGACCAATCAGTCACCTATCAGTGACCTGTTTCGATTTCCAACTGCTGTAACTTGTTATAAATGAACCCTAACCTAACTTCATATAACTCCTAAGTTACTAAATTGATTTAAAGTGATTTGCAAGCTTGGAAGGAGATCGAATATCATTAATAGGTGAGGGAACAAGATCTAAACTAACTGGATAATAACAAACTATGTTTCTTTATTTCGTCCAATGTCATGAATGATTCTATGTTTGTATGCTTGTAATGTGCATCTCACATGTCATCCAATATTACTGCTATTCTTGTTCATGCATATTTACTTTATTGTTTCTACCATGTTAATGGATGATGATAGGAATAGGCATGTGCTTGTGAGTGTGGTTGGTGTATTGTATGGGGAAAGGTGTTTGATCCCTAAATCATGCTTCACATTGACATTGTCGTATCGCCATTACCTTAGTGAAACTTTTACGTCGTAGGGCATCAGAGGAGGTGGTCTTGGACCGTGTGGTCTTTGACTCTGCCGGGGGGCCTTAGCTCTATCTCTATGGACATATTAAGGGATGCTGAGGTGAGGCCTTGGATACATTTAGATGGCATTAGAATTGGTTAGTTGTGAGCCCAGTTTACAAGCCCTCACCAGCAAAGGCTTACGTGTTGGTATGGGTAGGGCATCAGGGGAAGTGTTAGTGGTGTGTGATCCAGACACTTTAACTCTATCTTTATTCCATGATGGGTGCATGTGAGACGATAATGGTGTTTGATCCATTAGGTGGATTCACACACTCATGTTTAGAGGTGTGGTGGCCACCAATCCTTTCTATAGCACATTGTAAACTTAAAAACTAGACCAAAGATATTGAATTGAATGCATGCATATGTTTGCGCATTGTTTTGTTTGCTCATTGAGCTGTGATGTATGCTCAATCTTTCAACATCGAATATTTTTTTTGGTTGATGATGCAGGTCCTACTGTAGAAGAAACGCTCTGTCGTATGGACACATGGCGGCTATGGACGTAGAAGCTGTGGAGGATGCGCATGATCCGTCATGCGAGTGCAACCAATGTGTTTTTGATTAGTTTAGTTATAGAGTACTGAAACAAGTAATGGATTATTTTACTTTATGACTTTAGTCATTTAAAAATAATTAGATTTAATTACTTATTTGTCATTGTTAGACTTCAGTTCATTATTTATGAAGACTTTCACTATTTAATTGTTATTTCTGATTATTATCGTGGAATGTGTTTGGTTTAATATGGTGGGTACGGCCTATACGAGATCCTGGTTGAACCGTTGGTTTATGGACGGTTCATCACACCACTGGTTAATCCAGAATAGGGGTGTGACACCTCTGACCTAACATTAGAGTTGCATCATATTTATTATGTGTGGCATGTGATACTCGATTCCTCACTGAGCTGGGATGGGAGCTCATCCCTCATATCGATGCATATTTCAGATTCTAATGCAAGAGACTACTTTGTCGCTGATTATATAAAGTCCCCGCTGGTGGGTAACGCTGCTATGGGAGAGGACTATTCCAGGGAGCACGGCGAGGGCTGTGAGTGTAGCGACTGCATCTACACTTGACGTAGCTCTCCCTTTACTCTCTCTCTCTCTCTCTCTCTCTTACCCTGATTTATTTTGTAGATAGATTTGTATAATCTATCTAGACAAAAGGGTACACTTGTAATTGTTTAAAAGGTTTGGGTGTACCTAGGTTTCGGGCAAACTACAGGGGAGGTACCCGTAACTTTTCCATAAACTTATATTTCATCTCCCCTGAATTCTTTGACAGAAAACTCATTCAACCTCTTATGCTTTTCGGGAGAGAGATTTTCCTTCTCACACCTCTCCACTTCCTTCTTAAACTTAGCTCCTTTTCTGTAATTCACAAATCCAAACTCTTCGCTATTGTATTCGAAGAGATTCTTCACCTTCAGGTCTCCTTTCTCCCTTAATCTGCACTTATCTGCTCCAAAGAATTATATGTTGTTTACAAAGAACCAAAACCATAATCAAAGATTGCTCTAATGGAAGCAAGATGTGGCTTTTGATGCAACACCAATCAGTCGCTCACGGTTTTTATCAAATAACAATTGAAATTATAAGACCCGCACGCCACGAACCCGGTCTAACCTTACATTCTCGTATCGTGATCGGTTTTCCCATCATATTCGGCTCAAGTGAACCAATTGTATGAAGAAACCACAAGATAAGGTAAGTAACAAGTCAAATTTAGTTGGTGTGGTTGACCGTTTAAGATTGTGTGGAAGCAACCAGTCAAAAACTAAAAACCAAAAAATTTTGGTCGTATGGTAGTAGTTTTGAGGGGTGTGGTCGATACGTGTGGTCGATACATGAGACCACACAATGTGTGGTCGCATATTTTGGACGTGTGGTCGATGGATTCTGCGACCCCATGTGCGACCACACGATGCTGAACAGACTCCATGTTTAGGGAACTTTTCTAATTTGAGGGAGACTCTTTCCTAATTAAAGTGGGACTCTATATGGAGGTTTTCCTCTATATAAGAGACGTTCCTTAGCCTCTCTCACTCTTTTAGAACTCAAATTGAAACCCTAAACCCAAGAGAGAAAGAGAAAGGAAGAGAAGGGGAAGAAGGAGATTTGGAGAAGAAGGTTTTGAAGAGAAAAGTTCTATCTCCCTACAGCAAGCTTAAGGTATGGACTTGACTCTGTAGGCTAGATCAAATAGGATAGGTTCCTTTTATTAAGTTGATATGTTGAATCTAATGCAACGATTTCGGTTATGGAATTTCTAAGAAAAACCATGAGAAAATAGATTAGGGATAATGGTTAATGAGAAACTGTAAATAATGGTCATAGAATAATCATAGGATGAACCCAAGTGATGAACCGAGGAATCGACTCAGGAAGAATTCGGATTGAAGATGAAAAAGTGACCAAACATCATATGGTCGCAGCCTGTGGTCGACCACAGGGTGACCAGAGGGTCGACCATAACTATTCAGGAAGTTCCTAGGAAAGGTGTGGTCGCATGGTGTGGTCGCATAAAACGCGACCACAGGGTTCGACCACATAGTGTGTGGTCTCATATATTGTGACCACAAGATCGACCACACGATAACAGCAAGCATATTTTGAGACCAAACAAGGTTTTTGACTACTGTAACTTGGTAAACTTGAACCCTAACTTAAATACATTAATTGTTTAGGATCCTAATAGATTCAAAGTGACTTCCAAAGCTTGGGAGAGGAATAAACATCGATCAAAGGTGAGGGAACAAGACCTAAACTAATTGGCTAATAATAAATTGTTTTACTATTTGAGTCAAATGCCATGAATGATTCTATGCTTGTATGCTTGTAATGTGCATTTCACATGTCATTCAATATTCATGCTATTACTGCTCATGCATATTTAATTCTGTTTATTTATAATATGATGATGATGATGATGTTAGGAATAGGCATGTGAATGTATGTGTGTAGTTAGTGTGTTTGATGCAAGTGGAGCATCAGGGGAGGATGTGACACTGTGGTTCATACTGGTCACCAGACTCTAGCTCTATCTCTACTCAAGTCTTTCCCACTAACATCGTTGTATTGCCATTACCTTAGCAGAACTATTACGTCGTAGAGCATCAGGGGAGGTGGTCTCGGACCGTGTAGTCTCTGACTCTGTCAGGGGACCTTAGCTCTATCTCTATGGACGTATTGAGGGATGCTGGGGTGAGGCCTTGGATACACTGTTTGGTATTAGGATTGGTTAGTTGCGAGCCCAGTTTGCAAGCCCTCGCCAATAGAGGCTTACGTGTTGGTATGGGTAGGGCATCAGGGGAAGCGTTATGTGGTGTTTGATCCGGGCACTTTAGCTCTATCTCTATTCCATGATGGGTGCATATAGGATGGCAATGGTGTTTGATCCATTGGACGTCTTCACACACTCGTGTATAGAGGTGTGGCGGCTACCAATCCTTTCTATAGCACATTGCAAACTTATAAACCATACCAAAAATATGAATTGAATGCATGCATATGATTATTGCATTGTTTTGTTTTCTCACTGAGCTCAAGTTGGGGAGCTGACCCTCGCATGCGCAATTCTTTTTAGTTTCTGATGTTGCAGGTATTACGATTGAAGATTATGTCGACACACCAATATATGAACAGGTGGCAGCTATGGATGAGCAAGCTGTAGAGGACTATTATGATTCGTTAAGCTAGCGTTTCAACTATGGAGGCGCTTAGTGTTTAACTTTTGTATTTGGATATTTGTAATATGTATTAAATTATGTTTTGGTTACTTGAAGATAACTGAAATATTAATTATTTATCATGATTAGACCTCAGTTTATTATTAATAAGACTTCTGCTATTTACTTTAATATCTCTGATTAATGTGGAATGTGTTTTGGTTTAACATGGTTGGCATAGCCTATACGAGATCCTGGTTGAACCGTTGGTTTATTGACGGTTCATCACACCATTCTGGTTAGTCCAAAATTGGGGTGTGACAGAAATCGCTACTATGCTGGAAATCTTCCCTTTCAAAGAGTTTGATCTAAGCAATGATGTGAAGGAGCTTGTTGTTATGTATAAAAATAGTGTTTCGATGCCAAAGCTTTTGTGGATCCCTTCGTGGAGAATCTCAAGCGAGAGGTTCTAGAGATGCTCGATCATATGGGGAGACCAATCGTTCTAGAGTTTTTCGCCTTTTTTAATTTAGAATGTCAAGAAATGGATTTGAAAAAGCCACAGTACCTCCTGTCCTAGCCACTTGCGGTCCGACATCTTATTCTACAATCACTACAATCTGGTGAATGTTTGCTTCATTTTGTGATTTCCGATGTTGAGAACCAGGTGCAACCAAGTTGGAGAGAGAGATAGTTGAGATTCTTTATCCACCATTGGAGCATTAATGGAACCATTACAATAAGCAAGGATGAGAGAGGTGGTGTGGCCGATGACGGTTGGTGTTGCAAAGTTTGGGGAAGATGAGTCTTCCTCTTTTTTGCTGGAGATCTCTCACTAATCTCAATATCTTTGTTTTTTATTTTTTATTTTGAGGTATCCAAGGGTATTTTTGACATTAAAAAAATGGGAAAAAGACAGTTACCTCCCCTATAACTTACCTTAATGACAGTTGAACACCAAACGTTTAGGAAAAGATAGTTACTTCCCTTAAAATCATTATTAAAATACAAATAGACCCACGCCATTAGGAATATTCCATTAGTTGCTAACGGTGGGAGTCAAATATTTCCTTAATGACCAAATTACCCTTTATAAAGGTGAATGAATGACCCAAAAAAAAAAAAGCCAAGAAGTGAAGGAGACGATGTTTCTATAGAACAACGGTTTAACCAGCTTGCCCAAAACGTAATCTCTCAAACAGATCATGAACTCTAGTTTTAGATTCTAACCATTTTTTTAAGTCAGTCACCTTTATAAAGGTTAATTTGGTCATTAAGGAAATATTGGACTCCCACCGTTAGCATCTAATAGAATATTCCTAACAGCGTGGGTCTATTTGTCACACCCCAATTCTGCACCAACCAGAATGGTGTGATGAACCGTCAATAAACTAACGGTTCAACCAGGATCTCGAATAGGCTATCCCCACCATGTTAAACCAAAACACATTCCACATTAATTAGAGATAATAAAGTAAATAGTGGAAGTCTTACAGATAATGAACTGAGGTCTAGTCATGATAAATAATAATATTATATTTATCTCCAAGTAACCAAAACATAATTTAATACATATTATAAATATTCAAATACGAAAATTAAACTCAAAGCGTATTCACAGTGAAACGCTCGCTTAATGAATCATAATAGTCCTCCGCAGCTTGCTCATCTTAGCCGTCACATGTTCATATGTTCGCTAGTTGACATAATCTTCAACCATAATACCTGCAACATTAGAAACTAAAAAGAATTTTGTGTGCGAGGGTCAGCTCTCCAACTTGAGCTCAGTGAGTAAACAAAACAATGCAACAAACATATGCATACATTCAATTCATATCTTTAGTCTGGTTCATAAGTTTGCAATGTGCAATAGAAAGGATTGGTGGCCACCGCACCTCTATACACGAATGTGTGGAACCGCCCAATGGATCAAACACCATTGCCGCCCCCAGATGAACCCACCATGGAATAGAGATAAAGCTAAAGTGCATAGGACCGCACCGCATCACACTTCCCCTGATGCCCTACCCATACCAACATATAAGCCATGTTGGTGAGGGCTTGCAAACTGGGCTCGTAACTAATCAATCCTAATGTCAAATAGTGTATCCAAGGCCTCACCCCAGCATCCCTCAATACGTCCATAGAGATAGAGCTAAGGCCCCTCGGCAGAGTCAGAGACTACACGGTCCGAGACCAACTCCCCTAATGTCCTACGACGTAATAGTTCTGTTAAGGTAATGACGATAAGACGATGTTAGTAGACAAGACATGAGTAGAGATAGAGCTAGAGTCTCATGACCAGGATGAACCACAGTGTCATGTCCTTCCCCTGATGCTCCACTCGCATCAAGTACACTAACCACACACATACATTCATATGCATATTCCTAGCATCATCATCATCATCATGTTATAATAAACGAAATTAAATATGCATGAACAGTAATAATAGGAATAGTGGATGACATGTGATATGCACAATACAATCATATAAGCATAGAATAATTCATAGTATTGGACTCAATAAACGAAAATAGTTTATTATTAACCAATTAGTTTAGGTCTTGTTCCCTCACCTTTGGTTGAGCGTAGATCCTCGTTCAAGCTTTATGAATCACTTTTAAAATCACTAGAAAGACCTAACAAGTCGATAGATTTTAATTTGAATTAATTCCAATAGATTTAGATTAACAGAACCTGTAGGGTCACAGGTAGGGTAGCACCTAGGGTAGCAGTTTCTGCGACCACAGGGGTAGGGTCGTAGGGTAGGGTCGCACCTAGGGTAGCAGTTTCTACGACCCTAGGGTGTAGGGTCGGACGTGGGGTTGGATACCATTTGACCCTACGTGCGAGCACACCCTCCCTGGGACTTCCCAAGGGCATGTGGTCGATCCTGTAGTCTCGTAGGGTCAGATATCATTCGACCCTACGTGCGACCACACGTATTTTGAGTCGACCTTTCATTCTAAAGTCCATTCTTTCATGTTTTGATCCTTTGGCTTACTTTCATGGAACATTCTAAGATTGTTCTACGGCTCAAACTCCAAGTTATACACTATTCATTGTCCATAACAATTTCCTCCATGGAATCTCTTGGAACTTATCCATGGATGGATGATTTGGGTTTCTCCTAATCCTATGTTCTTCATAACTATTCTAGGCTCTCTTATTCAGGTAGGGAATTAGGTTCATACCTTAATTCAGAGGTTTCTCTAAACTTTCTCCACTTCCTTAGTCTTCTTCTTCAAGTTTCCTTCTCTTCTTCTCTTCCTTCTCTTTCTCTTTCTCTCACTTTCAATTAGGGTTTTAAAGGAGTGAAAGAGGCTTAGGGACGTCCTATTTATAGAGAAAAACCCTCCATAATAACCCTCAATGAGTTTAGGAAAGACTCCCTTTGAATTAAGAAGGTTTCCTAATTTTCGGTTCGTGCTGTTTTCGTAGGGTCGGACGTAGGGTCGGACATACTGAGACCTTACGTTTTTAAAACATGAGACCCTAGGGTGTAGGGTCGCATGTAGGGTCGGACATACTGCGACCCTACGTTTTAAAACGTGCGACCCCATGACCAAAAAGTCATGGGTTGAACTCTTTTAAGGTGGGGTCGGTCACACCTTTTAGGCATGCAACCACACACTCATACTTGACTGTTTTTTAGTTATATTTCATACTAGGTCTTGTGGTTTCTTCACGCACTGGGTTCACTTGGCTCGACCATGATAGGTAGACCTGGTACAATGTGGTAAGACCGATTAGTTCGATACGGGTCTTACAACTCACCCCCTCTTATTAAAAATTTCATCCTCGAAATTTGTACATACCTTCCGAGTCGAAAAGGTGAGGATATTGCTTCTGCATAGAGTTCTCTTCTTCCCATGTGATCTCTTCTATATCTCGACTCTTCTAGGTGACCTTAACATAATATATGTCACGGTTGCGTAGTCGTTGAACCTTTTGGCTTGTGATTTCAGTTGGTGCTACTTCGAATGTCAAATCATCAGTTAGATCTGGTGGATCCCACTGTCAAAACGTGCGTTGGATCTCTGACGTACTTCTTTAATAATGCGATATGAAATACATCATGCACACTTGACATAGATGGTGGTAGTGCTAACTGATAAGCAACTTTTCCACGTTTAGATAGAATCTCATATGACCCGACATATCTCGGACTTAGCTTCCCTTTCTGTCTGAATCGTTTTAAACCTCGCATAGGTGATACTTCCAAGAATACCTTATCACCTACGACAAATTCAAGGTCTCGACGTCGAGTATCTGCATACTGTTTCTGACGATTCTGAGTTGTTCTAACTCTTTCCTTGATAATGTCGACTACTCGACCAGTCTCTTCAACAAACTTTGGTCCAACGATACTACGTTCTCCAACTTCATTCCGAAATAGAGGAGTTCGACACTTCTTACCATACAGTGCTTCATAGGGTGACATCTATATAGTAGCCTGATAGCTGTTGTTATAGGCGAACTCAATCAATGGTAGTTTCTCATCCCATGAGCCTTTAAAATCAATAACACAGGCTCGAAGAATGTCTTCTAAAATATAAATAGTACGCTGACTGTCCGTCTGTCTGAGGATGGAATGCAGTACTGAACTTCAACGTCGTACCCATAGCCTTTTGTAATCCTTCCCAAAACTTTGAAGTAAAGCGTGGGTCTCTGTCGGACACAATGTTTTCAAGTACACCATGTAATCTAACAATGTTATCCACATATAGCTTGGCTAACCTCTCCAGGGTATACTGTGGTCGTATAGCTATAAAGCGAGCTGTCTTAGTTAAACGATCCACAATCACCCAGACCGTGTCAACTACTCGAGGAGTCAATGGTAATCTGGTGACGAAGTCCATGGTGATGCAGTCCCATTTTCATGCTGGTTCTGGCAGTGGCTGCAACAGTACTGCAGGTCTTTGCCATTCAGCCTTCACCCTCTGACAATTTAGGCATTGAGACACGAATTTAGCTACATCTGCTTTCATTCTTCTCCACCAATATAATTTCTTCAAATCATGATACATCTTTATACTTCCAGGATGTACCAAATAAGCGGTGGTATGAGCTTCCTTCATTAGTCTGTGTCTAATGTCCAAGTTTTTCATTTCAGGAACACATACTCTTCCTTTGTACTTCAGTACCTTTTCATCATCCAAGGTGAACTCAGGAATAGTTCTACCTTTTTTGATGTCTTCTTGTACCGTTCTCAGATAAGGGTCTGACTTAATAACGGCTTTCACTTCATCAATTATATTAGATACAATCTTCACTGTTGCAAACATATTTGAAAACCGATGAATAAATCCTTGGTTGGTTGGTCCACCCGGTGCATCTATCACGAACTGCTCATTACCATAATTGAATACTTTTCCTGTAGCACACATTGCTGCAGTCGTGTTAACCTCTCATTGAGATGTTATCATTGCTTTTCTGCTTAGCGCATCAGCAACTACATTAGCCTTTCCTGGATGATACTGTATATCACAATCATAATCCTTCAATAATTCCAGCCATCTTCTTTGTCTCATGTTCAACTCCTTCTGATTAAAAAGATAAGTGAGACTCTTATGATCTGATTTAATCTGAAATTTCTCTCCATATAAATAATGTATCCTTATCTTGACAGCATGTACTACTGTCGCTAATTCCAAGTCATGAGTTGGGTGATTCTTTTCATGCTCTTTCAGTTATCTTGAAACATATGTAACTGCTTGTTCTCCTTGCATAAGCACACACCCTAAACCCAATCCAGATGCATCAGTGTATAAGGTAAATGGTTGTCTTGGGATAGGAATAGTCAAGATGGGAGCAGATATCAATCTAGCTTTAGAGTCTGGAAACACTCTTCACCCTAGTTAGTCCAATTAAACTTCTCTCCCTTCCTGGTTAGCTTGGTAAGAGGTATTGTGATCCTAGAGTGGTCCTCCATGAATCGTCTGTAATAATCAGCTAAACCCAAGAAACTTCTGATCTTCGCAATATTCTTTAGGTGTTTCTCACCATAAGATTACTTCTATCTTAATAGGGTCCACTTTAATCCTTATGATGCTACGTGATCTAAGAAGATCACTTTGTTTAATTAGGTCTCATATTTCTTGGACTTGGCATAAAGCTTTTCCCTTCTCAGCTGTTGTGAAGTTGTTCCAAGATCCGTTGTATGAGTTGCTTCATTCTTGGAATAAACCAAAATATCATCTATGAAAACTATGACCAACGTGTCCAACATGTCATGAAACACCCAGTTCATCAGCTCTATAAAAGATGTAAGGGCATTGGTTAATCCAACTGTCATAATCAGAAACTCATAATGTCCAATCCCGATTTTAAAAACTATCTTTGGAATATCGTTGTCCAAATTCTTCAGCTGATGATATCTCAACCGAAGATCTATCTTAGGAAATACCTTTGCTCCTTACAACTGTTTAAACAAGTCAACGATCTGAGGTAGTAGATATCAATTCTTAAATCGTGAGCTTGTTTGGTCCCTGGTAATCTATACATTATCTGACACTACCGTTCTTCTTCTTCACTAATTGGCGCTCCCCGTGATGCAATACTTAACCGATTAGAACCCTTGTCTAATAACTCCCGTAGTTGATGTAAGACCCGTGTCAATCTAACCCGGTCTTACCACCTTGAAACAGGTTTACCCATCATGGTCGAGTCAAATGGACCAAGGGCGTGAAGGAGATCGAGATCCCAGGTATCAAATCGACCCAAAAATACTTAAAATAGGGGAAGGGTCACATACCCAGCTAAGGGGGTCGGACCTCCCAAAACGAAAGTCGGACCCTCGATTTTGGAGGGAGGGTCGGACAGCTTAAGACCCTAGGGTCGACGCGGATCCCATCGACCCTCGGTTTTACGCCAAATATAGAAATTAGGAAATTTCTATATTTTTTTATTGGGATTCTTTCCTAATCTCAAAGGGACTTATTTAGGATGTTCCTACTCTATTTAAAGGACGTTCCTAAGCCACTTTCACTCATTTCACAACCCTAATCGAATTGAGAGAAAGAGAGGAGAAGGAAAAGAGCAAGAAGAAAGGAAAGGAAGAGAACTTAGCACAAAGGAGAAGAATTTTAGAGAAAAGTTATCTTCTCAGGTATGGATACTAATTCCATGAATTTCAACTGACCTTAGGTTAGTAATTGTTGAGAGTGTGATCTCGGAGAAATCCAAATCATCAACCTATGGTTAGGTTTCCATGGAAAACCATAGAAGAATGCGTGAAAGCTATCTAGGTGGGTTATACATGGTTTCAGACCATGGAATGAATGTAGAATGGAATGTAGGAGCAAGCCATAGGATCCCAAACACGAGGAATGGATTAAAAGAGGGAATTGGACCAAAGTGCACCAAGGGTCGCACCGAGGGTCGATGACCATCCGACCCTAGGTGTTCCTGACCATCGACCCTCAGCATTCGGGAAGTCCAGAAAGAGGGAAGGGTCGATAGACCCATCGACCCTAGCATCGACCCTACCTCCGACCCTCAGTTAACAGAGTAGTCTTTAAATCTGGAATTAATTCTAATTAAATTCTATCGACTTTGTTAGGTCTTCTAGCAATATAATAACATTGTAAATGTGATTTTAAAGCTTGGAAAAGTATCTTATAGCAAGCTAAGGTGAGGAACCTTAACCCCAAACTAAATTGGTTAATAATAAATTGTTTTCTATTTCTTGAGTCCTATGCTATGTTTGATTCTATGCGAATATGTTTGTAATGTGCATACAGCATGCCATCCAATATTTCTATTACTTGTTCATGCATATTTACTTTATTGTTTATAACATGATGATGATGATGATGATGATAGGAATAGGCATGTGCTTGTATGTGTGTGGTTAATGTGCTTGATGCGAGCGAGTATCAGGGGAGGTATGATGTGAACGTCAATAAACATTAACCTTCGGCGGGTCTCAGCACTTTAGCCCTATCTCTAACTCAAGTCTTGTGCATTGACATCGTCGTATCGCCATTACTTTAGTAGAACTATTATGTCGTAGAGTATCAGGGGAGGTGGTCTCGGTCCTTGTAGTCTCTGACTCTATCGGGGGGCCTTAGCTTTATCTCTATGGACATTCTGAGGGATGCTGGGGTGAGGCCTTGGATAGACTGTTTGGCATTAGGATTGGTTAGTTGCGAGCCCAGTTTGCAGCCCTCGCCAACAGGGGCTTACGTGTTGGTATGGCACTATATAGCAATAAACGTAACCTTTGTTATATAATGTTCATGGTTGGGTGCATGTGAGTTGACGATAAACGTGATCTTCGGGTAACGTCACACACTCGTGTATAGAGGCAGGGTCAATAAACGTGACCTTTGGCTACCTAAACCTTTCTATTGCATACTGCAAACTTATAAACCGGACCAAAGATATAAATTGATTTTTTTTTGCATGCATATGTATTGTTGCATTGTTTTGGCTACTCACTGAGCCGTGATGTGTGTTCACCCCTCGACGTCGAATATTTTTAGTTGATGATGCAGGTTATACCGTTGAAGACTATATGAACGCATCTGCGTACGGGAACGTGGCAGCAATGGAAGCTGGAGCTGAAGAGGATACACACGACTCATCTTGCGAGTGCAACTCGTGTGTATTTGATTAGATATTTTATAGGTTTCTTTATTTGGATTTATTAAAGACTTGTATTGATATTTACTTATGTCTCGATTAATACAGAATAATTTGTTATTAAATTATTAATATCATTTAGTTTTTCAGTTCATGTTATTATAAGATTTCCGCTATTGTGTATTTACTCTGATTATGATTACGGATGTGTGTAAGTTTGGATAACGCGGGGATAGCCTATTTGAGATCCTGATTGAACCATTGGTTTATTAGCGGTTCATCACACCATTATGAGATGTGCGGAATTGAGGTGTGACAACTTGGTATCAGAGCATCTCAGGCCTTGCCCGCCAAACCGACACACATTCAAGACCATTGTGAACTGAGTTAGGATAAATTAAAAGCTTTAATACAAACAAACCATAAGCACCTGTGTTGGTTGAGACAGAAATTAAACAAGACGATAATGTACATATAAAAGGTGAAACCATATATATACACTGACACAGAAAGAGAAGACCAAAAAAAAATTATCATAATAAACAAACAATATAAGGTATTATCTATAAGTTGGGTAGTTATCCAAGTATACAAGGATATAGTACAGTAGCAAGAAGGAAGCTTCTGTAAAGCAGAAAATTTAATACCGAGTTGATACTCACAAGATGTGAAACTCGATGTATTTGGGAAAGAAGGAAATGGCTAGTAATGCCTAAATCCCTGTGGAGATAAAGAGAAAGATCTTGGGCTAAATCCAACAGAGATAAGAGAATAATGGCCATACATTATGAATAAGGGCAACTATAAAGAAGCTTAAGCTATACTCTTGGGTGACGTGGAGACTCAGGGTGAGATCCACCACAAGCTGATCCGTTACTCGCTGAGCATTAAGAAGAGGTTGAAACTTGACCCCACCACTATCTGGGTCGAGAATGGGTAATGAAAACTCATATGAGTAAATACTAAATAATGGTAATCAGATTAGAGCAAATAAGAGGAAGTGAACAACCAGGCCACTCCAGCCAACCACCTGGACTACCAATTACCTTGGTCACGATTGTAATAAACTTGGCCCAATAAAATACAAGTGCAACAACAGATGAGACCGACTATGCAAGTTGCTATGTAAATCACTACCCAAGTTACCGATGCTACGTCAACACCTTCGGGTCAAACCAAATAAGGTACCAACTAGTAGCAACACTGTACCCTAGTACATGTTAGCACACAGTACCTATCATACAGCAAGTCCCAGTAATGCATACCCCAGTGCAAAAGTTTGGTGCACAACAAGCAGTATATCAAGGTGGTTAACCTTACCAGCACCGATGTATGGGATAGTTGCAATGATCCGACCAAGGATTGAAGAATATTTTCCAAGACGAAGCCTTAAACGTTTTCGGTAGAGAGGATCAAATCTAATTGTGGCCATATAACTGGATATGATTATATAGGATGCGGTGCATTATTGATTTACTCTTATGATTATAGAGGATGCACATACCAGATTTTAAACTCTCGTGTCTTGACAGGATACCTTCTTGATTTAACCTGTCAATTGGAGTTACAGATATTGTTTCTTTAGTATTAGTCCTGATTATACCAATCTGCACCATTCTCATGATCGACAACATGAACAGAGATACGAACTGAATGAACAGTTAAATGCTTAATCATGTTGAGCGTACATCTACTGATTTATACCTGATTTATTGATGTACAAAAATTTTCTCTAGATTTATACCTGATATACTGAGGTATGAAATCTTCTCCAGATTTATTCCTATAGTGCATTGACCAATGACATTATATATACTCAATAGAACCTGTAACCATGAGGTCAAGAACTGTAGAACCTCTATTTTCATATATTTGGACCACCGTGCAATTTAATGATCTTTTGATGCCGATTGGATTACCACAGATTTACTCCTGATCCTTGAAGCCTAGATTTGCTAGATAAAGCAAGTGGTTGTCATTATGATAATTGAAAGAAGGAAAAGAATTATTTTGGATGCACATTCTGATTCATAAACTCTTTGATCATTGTTGATAAAGATGTTTAGTGATAATGGAATTATTGGAAGAAAGATGATGGGATTCAAATTAAATGCTATAGCCAATGAAACTCAGATGAAGTGATGGAGAATTTGTTTTGATATTGCTAAATGGATGGATATGAATCATGTCTATAAAAGAGTGCATGAGAAAATGTGGGAACTATTAAGAGTAGCCAGTAAAGAAATAGATAGCACTCAAGTAGAGTTAAGGATGGTTATATCGGTATGAATTTTGACAAAGCAGAAGATTCCTAAAAGAAAATCTAAGGGTGAATACAAGGATAAAGTCAAAAATCATGGCATTAATAGTACTCGGTTAAATACAATGATAATTGAGTTATGCCCAATGTTGAGTGAAATGATTAAGAAAAGACCAAAAGAGTTTGGCTGAATTAATGAAATTATAAGCATATACCCTAATGCTTATAAATAGATTTGAGATATGAGATTTGACAATAGTCTTTGAAAATCATAAGAGATGAAGGAACTAGACAAGCTCTTAAGACCTTATACCAGATTTTGCTAGTTCAAGCCCTTTGGACTAGATGTGGTATGGGATGAGTGTTATGAATAATGTCCAAATAGTATGGATGGATGAAATTTGGACGCAACCTAAATAAACTTTAGATGGCAGACTTTGACGTCATCTTGGAAATAGACTAGTTGTCTCAACACTCTACAAGTGAGTACGTGCATAGAAGAGGTTATCATTCAAGAATAAAAACGGCATATGATTTAGTATCATTGGGAGTATGTTGCCTAGGAAGTGAAAGCCGATCCGCTCTATGCTAAAGGTGAAGAGATGCTTTGAAGAGAAATGAGTTGGATATATGGTATCTGTGGTATACGTTACCAAAGAAGCACCACAGATGACAGATATTGATGTGATGCATAAATTCCCTGATGTGTTTCCAGGAGACTTACCGGGTTATCACCTGATCGTGCGACCGAGTCGTCATCGACTTGTTACCAAGGACGATACTTGTGTCAAAGGCACCATAGAGTAAGCTCATATGGGGTTGAAGGAATTGAGACTCAACTACAAGTGTTATTAGACAAGGGTTCTAATCAGCTAAGTATTGCATCACGGATAGTGCCAACGCAACTCATGAAGAAGAATGACGGTAGTGTCAGATTATGTATAGACTACCGGGAACTAAACAAGCTCACTATCAAGAATCAATATCTACAACCTCAGATCAATGACTTGTTTAACTTATTGCAAGGAGCAAAATTATTTTCTAAGATCAATCTTCGATCAGGTTATCATCAGCTGAAGATTAAAGAAGGTGATATTCCAAAGACAGCATTCAGAACCAGATATGGACATTATGAATTTTTTGTTATGTCTTTCGGATTAACTAATGCACCGGCAACGTTCATGGAACTTATGAACCAAGTTTTCCACGATATGTTGGATACGTCGGTTATAGTATTTATTGATGACCTATGGGTATATTCCAAGGACAAGGAAACTCATATCAAGAACCTAAACGCAGCCCTACAGCGTTTAAGGAAAGAGAAGCTATATGCCAAATTTTCAAAGTGCGAGTTTTGGCTGAGTGAAGTCGCATTCCTAGGCCATGTAGTATCCGCTGAAGAAATCAAAGTGGATCCCAGCAAGATCGAGGCTATTGTGAAGTGGGAAGCACTAAAGAGCGTTTCGGAAATCAGAAGTTTTCTGGATCTAGCTGGTTATTATCGGAGATTTGTAGAAGACTATTCTCGGATTGCCGTACCTCTCACCAGTTTGACCAAGAAGGGTGAAAAAGTTGTGTGGACGGATAAATGTGAGAAGAGCTTCCAGACATTGAAGACCAGATTGATAACCGCCCCGATTTTGACTATTCTCGTGCCAGGACAGACAATTACTTTATACACTGATGCGTCGGGACTGGGATTAGGATGTGTGCTTATGCAAGGAGAGCAAGTGATTGCTTATGCTTCAAGACAGTTAAAGGTACATGAGAAAAATTATCCCACTCATGATCTAGAGCTAGCGACAGTAGTACATGCGGTCAAGATATGGAGACATTACCTATACGGGGAGAAATTTCAGATTAAGTCGGACCATAAAAGTCTTACTTATCTATTTAATCATAAGGAGTTGAATATGAGACAAAGAAGATGGCTAGAACTATTAAAATACTATGATTGTGATATCCAATATCATCCGAGAAAAGCGAACGTAGTAGCGGATGCATTAAGCAGAAAAGCAATGATAAAATCTCAAGGAGAAGTTAGCACGACTGCAGCAATGTGTACCAACGGAATGGTATTCAATCACGGCAACGAGCAGTATGTGATAGATACAACGGATGAATCAGCCAACCAAGGGTTTATTCATTGGTTTCGAATATGTTCACGGCATTGAAGATTATACCGGATATAGTGGATGAAGTGAAGACAGCTATCAAAACAGATCCTTATCTGAGAACAATACAAGAAGATATTGAGAAAGGTAGGACTAACCCTGAGTTCACCTTGGATGACGAGAAGGTACTAAAATACAAAGGAAGAATATATGTACCTGAAACAGAAAGTATGGACATTAGACACCGACTGATGAAAGAAGCCCATACCACCATCTATTCGATATATCTTGGAAGTACAAAAATGTATCATGATCTGAAGAAACTATATTGGTGGAGGGGAATGAAAGCAGATGTAGCCAAGTTCGTGTCTCAATGCCTAAATTGTCAGAAAGTAAAGGCTAAACGACAAAGACCCGCTGGACTGTTGCAGCCATTATCGGAACCAACATGGAAATGGGACTGCATCACTATGGACTTCGTCACGGGACTACCATTGACTCCTCGAGTAGTTGACGCAGTTTGGGTGATTGTGGACCGCCTGACCAAAACAGCTCGCTTCATACCTATACGACCTCAGTATATTAATCGGAAAGGTTAGCGAAGCTGTATGTGGATAATATTGTTTGATTACATGGTGTTCCAGAAAGTATTGTGTTCGATAGAGATCCACGATTTACTTCCAAGTTTTGGGAAGGATTACAAAAGGCTATGGGTACAACGTTGAAGTTCAGTACTGCATTCCACCCACAGACAGATGGACAGTCAGAACGTACAATTCAGATTCTAGAAGATATGCTACGAGCATGTGTAATTGATTTCAAGGGATCATGGGATGAACGATTGCCATTGATCGAGTTTGCTTATAATAACAGCTATCAGGCTACTATACAGATGTCACCTTATGAAGCACTGTATGGCAGAAAGTGTCGAACTCCCTTGTTTTGGAATGAAGTTGGAGAACGTAGTATTGTTGGACCGGAATTTGTTGAAGAGACTTGTCGAGTGGTTGACATCATCAAGGAAAGAGTGAGAACAGCTCAGAACCGCCAGAAGCAATATGAGGATACTCGACGAAGAGATCTGGAGTTCGTCGTAGGTGATAAAGTATTTTTGAAGGTATCGCCTATGCGAGGATTGAAGAGGTTCGGACATAAAGGGAAGCTAAGTTCAAGATATGTCGGGCCATATGAAATTCTAGCTAAGCATGGAAAGGTGGCTTATCAGTTAGCACTACCACCATCTATGTCAAGCGTGCATGACGTATTTCACATTTCCTTATTGAAGAAGTATGTCAAGGATCCAACGCATGTTTTGACAGTGGATTTGCCAGAATTGACTGATGATTTTACATTTGAAGTAACACCAACAGAAATCACTAGTCGAAAGGTTCAACGTCTACGCAACAGAGATATCTACTATGTTAAAGTCATATGGAAAAGTAGAGACATGGAAGAAATTACATGGGAAGAAGAAAATGCTATGCGAAAGCAATACCCTCACTTATTTGATTCAGAAGGTACGTACAATTTCGAGGACAAAATTTTTATAAGTTGGGGGGAGTTGTAAGACCCGTGTCAATCTAACCCGGTCTTACCACCTTGAACCAGGTTTACCCATCATGGTCGAGTCAAATGGACCAAGGGCGTGAAGGAGATCGAGATCCCAGGTATCAAATCGACCCAAAAACACTTAAAATAGGGAAAGGGTCTCATACCCCGCTAAGCAGGGTCGGACCTCCCAAAACAGAAAGTCAGACCCTCGGTTTTGGAGGGAGGGTCGGACAGCTTAAGACCCTAGGGTCGACGGGATCATCGACCCTCCCATCGACCCTCGGTTTCTGCTGAATATAGAAATTAGGAAATTTTTATATTTTTTTATTGGGATTCTTTCCTAATCTCAAAGGGACTTATTTAGGATGTTCCTACTCTATTTAAAGGACGTTCCTAAGCCACTTTCACTCCTTTCACAACCCTAATCGAATTGAGAGAAAGAGAGGAGAAGGAAAAGAGGAAGAAGAAAGGGAAGGAAGAGAACTTAGCACAAAGGAGAAGAATTTCAGAGAAAAATTATCTTCTCAGGTATGGATATTAATTCCATGAATTTCTACAGACCTTAGGTTAGTAATTGTTGAGAGTGTGATCTCGGAGAAACCCAAACCATCAACCTATGGTTAGGTTTCCATGGAAAACCATAGAAGAATGCGTGAAAGCTATCTAGGTGGGTTATACATGGTTTCAGACCATGAAATGTAGGAGCAAGCCATAGGATCCCAAACACGAGGAATGGATTAAAAGAGGGAATTGGACCAAAGTGCACCAAGGGTCGCACCGAGGGTCGATGACCATCCGACCCTAGGTGTTCCTGACCATCGACCCTCAGCATTCGGGAAGTCCAGAAAGAGGGAAGGGTCGATAGACCCATCGACCCTAGCATCGACCCTACCTCCGACCCTCAGTTAACAGAGTAGTTTTTAAATCTGGAATTAATTCTAATTAAATTCTATTGACTTTGTTAGGTCTTTTAGCAATATAATAACATTGTAAAGGTGATTTTAAAGCTTGAAAAAGTATCTTATAGCAAGCTAAGGTGAGGAACCTTAACCCCAAACTAAATTGGTTAATAATAAACTGTTTTCTATTTCTTGAGTCCTATGCTATGTTTGATTCTATGCGAATACGTTTGTAATGTGCATACAGCATGCCATCCAATATTTTTATTACTTGTTCATGCATATTTACTTTATTGTTTATAACATGATGATGATGATGATGATAGGAATAGGCATGTGCTTGTATGTGTGTGGTTGATGTGCTTGATGCGAGCGAGTATCAGGGGAGGTATGATGAGAACGTCAATAAACGTTAATCTTTGGCGGGTCTTAGCACTTTAGCCCTATCTCTAACTCAAGTCTTGTGCATTGACATCGTCGTATCGCCATTACTTTAGCAGAACTATTATGTCGTAGAGTATCAGGGGAGGTGGTCTTGGTCCTTGTAGTCTCTGACTCTACCGGGGGGCCTTAGCTCTATCTCTATGGACATTCTGAGGGGATGCTGGGGTGAGGCCTTGGATACACTGTTTGGCATTAGGATTGGTTAGTTGCGAGCCCAGTTTGCAGCCCTCGCCAACAGGGGCTTACGTGTTGGTATGGCATTATATAGCAATAAACATAACATTTGTTATATAATGTTCATAGTTAGGTGCATGTGAGTTGACGATAAACGTGATCTTCGAGTAACGTCACACACTCGTGTATAGAGGCGGGGTCAATAAACGCGACCTTTGGCTACCTATAAACAGGATCAAAGATATAAATTGATTTTTTTTTGCATGCATATGTATTGTTGCATTGTTTTGGCTACTCACTGAGCCGTGATGTGTGTTTACCCCTCGACGTCGAATATTTTTAGTTGATGATGCAGGTTATACCGTTGAAGACTATATGAACGCGTCTGCGTACGGGAACGTGGCAGCAATGGAAGCTGGAGCTGAAGAGGATACACACGACTCCTCTTGCGAGTGCAACTCGTATGTATTTGATTAGATATTTTATAGGTTTCTTTATTTGGATTTATTAAAGACTTGTATTGATATTTACTTATGTCTCGGTTAATACAGAATAATTTACTATTAAATTATTAATATCATTTAGTTTCTCAGTTCATGTTATTATAAGATTTCCGCTATTGTGTATTTACTCTTATTATGATTACGGATGTATGTAAGTTTGGATAACGCGGGGATAGTCTATTTGAGATCCTGGTTGAACCATTAGTTTATTAGCGGTTCATCACACCATTCTGAGATGTGCGGAATTGGGGTGTGACAGTTGAGTCTCAATCCCTTCAACTACATAGGAACTACTCTATAGGTGTCTTTGACACAAGTATCGTCCTTGGTAACAAGTCGATGATGAACTCGGTCGTATGATCAGATGGTAACCCAGGTAACTCTCCTGGAAACACATTGGAAATTTATGCATCACATAAATATCTTCTATCTGTGGTGTTTTTTTGGTAACATATATCACAGATACCATATATCCAACTCCTTTCTCTTCAAAGCATCTCTTCGCCTTTAGTGCAAAGAGGATAAGCTTCTACTTCCTAAGCAATTATGTGTCATCTTTGTTCTTAAATGACAACTTCTTCTATGCACAGAACAGCTTTGTAGAGTGTTGAGACAACTAGTCTATCCCCGAGATGATGTCGAAGTCTACCATCTCAAATAGAACTAGGTTGTGTCCAAATTCTGTCAATCCATATGATTTAGACAATGTTCTTAACACTTACCTACTACAACATCTAGTCCAAAAGAGCTTGAACTAGCAAAATCTGGTGTAAAGGTCATAAGAGCTAGTCTAGTTCCTTCATCTCTTATGATTTTTCAAAGACTATCATAAAAAATCTCATATTGCACTCAGTATCTTACATCTCTTTTGTCACTACTGCTTTATCCTAATCTCTCTATCATATACTTCAAAAATATATTGTGATTGTTACTTCATATCCCAAGTCTATCTATAAGCATTAGGGTATAAGCTTATAAATTCATTAATTCGGCCAAACTCTTTTGGTCTTTTCTTAATCATCTCACTCGACATTGGTCATAACTCAGTATTACTTGTACTAATCTGAATGCTATCAATGCCATGATTTTTGACTTTATCCTTGTATCCACTCTTAGATTTGTCTTTAGAAATCTTCTTCCTTGTCAAAATTCATACCGATATAGCCATTTTTAACTCTACTTGAGTGCTATCTATTTCTTTACTGGCTACTCTTGATAGTTCTCATTTTTTTTTTGCTCATGCACTCGTTTACAGACATGACTCATATCTATCCATTCAGCAATCTCAATATAGATTCTCCATTACTTCATCTGAGGTCTCTTGGCTATAGAATCTAATCTGAATTCAATCATCTTTCTTCCAATAATTCCATTATCACTAAACATCCTATCAATGGATGTCGAGAAATGTAAGAATCAGAATGTTTGTCCAAAAGTATTTCATTTTCTTCTTTCAATTTAGCATGATGACAAACACTTGCTTTATCTAGTGAACCTAGGCTTAAAGGATAAGGAGTGAATCTATGGTAATCCAACCGGCACCAAAAGGTCATTCAATTGCACGATGGTCCAAATAAATGAAAATAGAGGTTTTACAACTCTTGACCTCATGGTTACAGGTTCTATTAAGTATATAATATCATTGGTCAAGGCACTATAGGAATAAATCTGGAGAAAGTTTTCGTACATCAGTAAATCAGGTATAAGTCAGAAGATGTACACTCAACATGATGAAACATTTAACTGTTCATTCAGTTCATATCTCTGTTCATGTTGTCGATCATGAGAGTGGCTCAGATTGGTATAATCAGGACTAATACTACATAAACAATATCTATAACTCCAATTGACAGGTTGAATTAAAAAGGTATCCTGTCAAGACACGAGAATTTAAAATCAGGTATGTGCATCCTCTATAATCATAAGAGTAAGTCAATAGTGCACCGTATCCTATATAAACCTATCTAGTTATATGGCCATAATAAATTTGATCCGCTGAAAACATCTGAGGCTTCATCTTCAGAAAATATTCTTCAATCCTTGTTGGATCATTCTGCCATGATGCAGTTATCCCATATATCGATGGCTGATAAGGGTCACCACCTTGATACACTGCTTGTTGTGTACCAAGCTTCTGCACTAGGGTGTACGTTACTGGGACTTGATGTATGGTAGGCACTGTGTTATAGCTAACAGGTGCTGGGGGTATAGTGTTGCTACCAATTAGTACCGTACTTGGTTTGACCCGGAGGTGTTGATGTAGCATTGGCAACTTGGATAGTGATTCACATAGCAACTCGCATAGTCGGTCTCATCTATTGTTGCTCTTGTATTTTGTCAGGCCAAGTTTATTACAATCGTAGCCAAGGCATTTGGTAGTCCAGGTAGATTGGCTAGAGTGGCCTGGTTGTTTCCTCCTTTGATTTGTTCTACTCTGATTATCGTTATTTTGCATCTGCTCATATGAGTTTTCACTACCCGTTCTCGACCCTGATAGTGGTGGGGTTAAGTTCCAACATCCTCTTAATGCTTAACGGACAATGGATCAGCGTATGGTGGATCTCACTTTGAGTCTCCACATCACCCAGGAGTATAGCTCTATCTTCTTGTAGTTACTCTTATTTTTGGTGTATGGCCATCCTCTTAATGCTCAACGGGCAATGGATCAGTGGAAGTATTCAAGTTTGATGGTCAAGGCCTGAGAGCTCTGATATCAAGTAGTCACACCCCAATTCTACACCAACCAGAATGGTGTGATGAACCATCAATAAATCAACGGTTCAACCAGGATCTCGAATAGGCTATCCCCACCATGTTAAACCAAAACACATTCCACATTAATCAGAGATAATAAAGTAAATAGCGAAAGTCTTACAGATAATGAACTGAGGTCTAGTCATGATAAATAATTAATATTTCATTTATCTCCAAGTAACCAAAACATAATTTAATATATATTACAAATATCCAAATATGAAAATTAAACTCTAAGCATATCCACAGTAAAACGCTCACTTAACGAATCATAATAGTCCTCCACAGCTTGCTCATCTTAGCTGCCACATGTTCATATGTTGGCGTGTTGACATAATCTTCAACCGTAATGCCTGCAACATCAGAAACTAAAAAGAATTTCACGCGTGAGGGTCAGCTCTCCAACTTGTGCTCAGTGAGTAAACAAAACAATGCAACAAACATATCATGCATTCAATTCATATCTTTGGTCTGGTTCATAAGTTTGTAATGTGCAATAGAAAGGATTGGTGGCCACCGCACCTCTATACACGAATGTATGGAACCGCCCAATGGATCAAACACCATTGCCGCCCCCACATGCACCCACCATGGAATAGAGATAGAGCTAAAGTGCTTAGGACCGCACCGCATCACACTTCCCCTGATGCCCTACCCATACCAACATGTAAGCCCCTGCTGGCGAGGGCTTGCAAACTAGGCTCGCAACTAACCAATCCTAATGTCAAACAGTGTATCCAAGGCCTCACTCCAACATCCCTCAATATGTCCATAGTGATAGAGCTAAGGCCCCCCGACAGAGTCAGAGACTACACGGTCCGAGACCACCTCCCCTGATGCCCTACAACATAATAGTTCTGCTAAGGTAATGGCGATACGACGATGTTAGTGGACAAGACTTGAGTAGAGATAGAGCTAGAGTCTGGTGACCAGGATGAATCACAGTGTCACGTCCTTCCCCTGATGCTCCACTCGCATCAAGTACACTAACCACACACATACATTCACATACCTATTCCTAGCATCATCATCATCATCATGTTATAATAAACGAAATTAAATATGCATGAACAGTAATAACAGGAATAGTGGATGACATGTGATATGCACAATACAATCATGTAAGCATAGAATAATTCATAGTATTGGACTCAATAAACGAAAACAGTTTATTATTAGCCAATTAATTTAGGTCTTGTTTCCTCACCTTTGGTTGAGCGTAGATCCTCGTTCAAGCTTTATGAATCACTTTTAAAATCACTAGAAAGACCTAACAAGTCGATAGATTTTAATTTGAATTAATTCCAATAGATTTAGATTAACAGAACCTGTAGGGTAGCACCTAGGGTAGCAGTTTCTGCGACCACAGGGGTAGGGTCGCACCTAGGGTAGCAGTTTCTACGACCCTAGGGTGTAGGGTCGGACGTGGGGTTGGATACCATTTGACCCTACGTGCGACCACACCCTCCCTGGGACTTCCCGAGGGCATGTGGTCGATCCTATAGTCTCGTAGGGTCGGATATCATTCGACCCTACGTGCGACCACACGTATTTTGAGTCGACCTTTCATTCTAAAGTCCATTCTTTCATGTTTTGATCATTTGGCTTACTTTCATGGTCCATTCTAAGATTGTTCTATGGCTCAAACTCCAAGTTATACACTATTCATTGTCCATAACAATTTCCTTCATGGAATCTCTTGGAACTTATCCATGGATGGATGATTTGGGCTTTTCCTAATCCTATGTTCTTCATAACTATTCTAGGCTCTCTTATTCAGGTAGGGAATTAGGTTCATACCTTAATTCAGAGGTTTCTCTGAACTTTCTCCTCTTCCTTAGTCTTCTTCTTCAAGTTTCCTTCTCTTCTTCTCTTCCTTCTCTTTCTCTTTCTCTCACTTTCAATTAGGGTTGTAAAGGAGTGAAAGAGGCTTAGGGACGTCCTATTTATAGAGGAAAACCCTCCATAATAACCCCCAATGAGTTTAGGAAAGACTCCCTTTGAATTAAGAAGGTTTCCTAATTTTCGGTTCGTGCTGTTTTCGTAGGGTCGGATGTAGGGTTGGACATACTGAGACCTTACGTTTTTAAAAGATGAGACCCTAGGGTGTAGGGTCGCATGTAGGGTCGAACATACTGCGAACCTACGTTTTAAAATGTGCGACCCACAACCAAAAAGTCATGGGTTGAATTCTTTTGAGGTGGGGTCGGTCACACCTTTTAGGCATGTAACCACACACTCATATTTGACTGTTTTTGAGTTATATTTCATACTTGGTCTTGTGATTTCTTCACATACTGGGTTCACTTGGCTCGACCGTGATAGGTAGACCTGGTACAATGTGGTATGATCAATTAGTTCGATACGAGTCTTACACTATTTGTATTTTAATAGTGTTTTTAGAGGAAATAACTGTCTTTTCCTAACTATTGGGTGTTCAATTGTCATTAAGGTAAGTTATAGGGGAAGTAACTATCTTTTTCCCTTAAACAATTTATTGGAAGACACATCAGCATCTGTCCTAACGGACATGATTTATATCATACTTACTTTCCAAATTAGGGAAGGTGCGTGTCATTATTGACGATTATGGGTGGTGGTTGCCTTTATTCTAAACCGTAAGGGAAGTGCGTGAAATTTTTCGAAGGTTTTATTGCTTAGACAGTTCTAATGGGGTTTTAATCAGTTTTGCTAATTAAATAGAATTGAAAGCCTTAGCTATAAATTCCATTTTGGCAATGATTACTTGATCATCAATCATTTATAGGTAAACAATATCCTTTAATTTCAGGTTTTCAAATAATCAAGCCTTTTCGGGTTTGTCATTTTATTTAAAATTTGTGTAAGACTAGAGTATCCACAGTTTGATTTATTATTATTATTTTTTTTTTTGGTAAATTGAAACTCATTGATCAAAAGAAGAGGGAATAGCCAAGGAGTCAATCTTACAAAAATCAATGATCCAAGGAGTGGATTTTGGCCAAGAGACCTTCTTTGAATAGTTCAAGGCCCTCCTCGCAAGGGAATGAACAATACAATTTGCTTCCCTTGAAATATACTGAAAGATAACATCCTTATCCTTGACAAACATCAGAATATCCTTAACTAGAGCTTGAACATACACCTCACCCAAGTTATGTGGGAAGAAAGCATCTGAATGACCTCCAAATAGTCGGACTCCACAATCAAGCATGTACAGCTAGCACCAAAAGCATCAATAATACCAGATCGAATTGCTAAAGCTTCCTCACCCGCTACAGTGGAAAATGGATTCGCACGAGTGACTTTCCCTGAGAAGATCTAAGGATATAACCGCTTCCAAAAAGAGAGGAATCAGGTGAAAAAGCAGCATCATAATTCAATTTAAAGTATTCGACTGGAGGAGTAATCCTCGTTGTTAAGGGATCCATCGCTACATTGTCATTTATAGAGAAACTATCCACGACCACCTGAGAAACCTTTACACCAGGTAGTGTAGTTTCCAAAAACTTTTGAAAGGCATGTTCTGCCCTATGAATCACCTCTAATGGATTTAAAATCTTGTTCTGAAAATAAGGCTCATTACGTGCCTTCCATAAGGACCAGCACACAAAAGTGACAAAGGAAAACATTGTCCTTGCTTTATTTTTAGAAAGAGATTGATCAGCTTCCAACTTGAGAAGCCACAGATATAGCAGTAAATCTTCTAAATCAGGCACAAGGAAGGACATATGTGATCCAAGCCAAACAGCATGGGCAAATGGATAGGTGAGCAATATGTGATCAATAGTTTCCATACAATTACTACACCTCCTACATTGGTAATCAACAAGAATCTTCCTTTTCTATTTTCTTCCAAATCGATGTGGCCACCATCTTCCAACTGTCAGATCAAGAAGAAAAAGGGAGCACTGCCATTTAAGCTTCTCTGAGGTTCTTCAGCATATGATATGTCGATTTCACTGTGAATTTTTCATACTTTGTGCTTTTCCAACCGAATATATCAGGTGCTGAGAAATGATGCAAAGGAATCCTTTAGATTGCTGCCACCTCATCCTCACGAAAAAGATTGTTAAGAATATCCACTTTCCATAAATGATTGCTGTGATCAATGAAATTTGAAACATAAGTAATAGCACAGTCATGAGGACGAACATAATGAATTATATTATCCTAAGGGTTGGAACCCATTGATCTTCCCATATTTAGATAGAGATCCCAGATTCAACCTTCCATAGCAAACCTTGGGCAAAAATATCTCTCCTTCAATTATGCTCTTCCAAACCCAAGATGGGTTATGACCCAATTTAGCTTGTAGGAAATCTGAATATGGAAATTAACCCAAAAGGCATTCAGGTTTTGCCAAACCCTCCAAGCCAACGTAGCCAACAAGGCTTTGTTTTGAAGAGCTAGATCATGGAGTCCTAACCCATCCCATTCCTAAAAGAGACATAACCGGTCCCAGGAGATCCAGTGAATACTCTGATTTTTACTACCATTAGTCCAATAAAAGTCAGCTGCAAATTGTTTAATAGATTTAAGACAGTGTGCGGGAATCTTAAAATGAGAGCTTATAAAGTTTGTCATAGGTAAGGCAACCAATTTCAATAAAACCTCTTTACCGGCCTTAGACAAGAGGCAACCTTTCCAACTCTGCATCTTAAATATAGTGTGCTTTCATGATCCTTGAAGAGAAACATTTTAGAAATTCCAAAGTCTTTAGAGAGGCCAAGATACTTGGAGAGACCTTCGCCATAAGGGTCTTGAAAACCCTTGAAAACCACCGTCGGAATTTTGTAGGAGTATTAGGACTGATAGTAAGAGATGATTTGGCCAAATTGATCTTCTGTCCAAATGCCCTACAATAGAGATCCAAGCATTTCTTTAAAATGATAATTTCATTCAATCTCACCATAGAAAATAAAAGACAGTCATAAGCAAATAACAAATGAGTCAATGGGGGAGATCGGTGCTTGATTCGCGAACCCCTAATAGTCCCTTTCCACTGCTCCGCATTATTAATTGAGGACAAAACTAATGGTGCAACTTTTGGACCAGAACTATTTACCAAAATCAGACTGGACCATTTACATTGAAACTAGGAGACCATTTAGTAAATGGTTTGGTTTTGGTTTGAATTTTCAGACCATTTACTTAAACGGTTTGATTTAGTTTTAGACAGTTTAAACCGCGGTGTCAATCTTTTTATACACCGTTAAACTGTATTGAAATGGACCGTATAAACCATTTATTACCCTTATCTAATTATCTTATCTCTAACCCTAAATAGCTAAATTATCTAAATAGCAAACAAAGGGTAGCTAAAACTTTAAAACAATGATATTTCTCTTTCAGAAAATTCATATTCAATTTCATGGGGATCAAGTTTTTGTGGAACAAGTGGCTGATCTTCTTTCTGATTTTAAGTCATATAAGGTTTCCGTTATGTTTCTTTGGGTTTCTATTGGGAAAGTCAAATTTTTAGACTTAGCATAATTTGGTTGTTGTATTTAGTAGCTTATTCAATTACATTTACAATAAGATAGATATTGATGGGGGGAGAAAATGACATGGTAAGATCTTGGTCGCACAAGGGAATCAAGGGTTAAAACGACCCTGGATTAGCCACGTGGCACTCATCATAAGGATCCATATGGGGTGAATAGGGTAATCCTTCCCTGCACGAGTAAAGGGTCCAATGAGCGGGCCTATCGTACAAAGGCGACACAATCTATCTTGGGCCGCCTCCAAATAGGTTTTATATGGGGAAGGATCGAATGCATTAAATCCAAAAGGGGCACAATTAATGTAGAGTCATAAATGTTATGATCATGCATTAAAAGCAAGTCCTGTGGGCAGGACAAGCCACATCGACTTAGAAAGAAAAAAGCCCATGGGCCTGAGTTACACATCAGCTTGATCTAACTGATAGAAAGGCCATGCGCTTTAATTAGGCATGATGACAAGGACTCAAGTGGATCGTGGCGGCAAAAATCTAGGAAGCCGCCCTATTATTTGGGGTCATAAACCCTCAACCAGCCCCTATGACCATCCGATCAGGCTAGGCTAGCTGGACGCTCAAGATGGGGGCAAATCTGGAGGCAGATTACACCAAGCCCCTCTTCATTGGCTATAAATAGAAGTAAAAAAGAAGAGAAAGGTACGCCCAAAGTTACCTTGAGTATTCTTTGTCTAAACATTTTTACCATTCTCACAACCACGCTCAACCAATGGAGCCATCTTCTTGCATTTTCTAAAAACTTACACTAGGGGGGTGATCTTCTTCTCCACATATCATCTCAGATCCTTCTCTTCAGGGATTCGGAACCATTTGGGCTAGATTCTATCCGCTTGTCCTAGTTCACATACGGACTTAAGAATCGGAGTGGCCACAGGGTTAAAAATTGACCACCTTACTGCATGCGTTTGATCTGTTACAGGTGTCACCATCTCTCATACACTGAGCAAAAACGAACGACAATAGATATTGTAGTTTATTGTTTTATTAGAGAAGTTATTCAGGTGCAGTTTGTGGTCAACAATATATCCATTAACAAGGGAAGTGTAGGATTGTTAGAGGACGTATATTTTTTTTTTTATATCAAAAACCGATGCATTAAACTATTTATAAACCCAAGCAAAATCGATTAATGAAAAACTGTTTAAAAATCGACAAACCAATATCGATTACTAATCAGTTTTGGTTTCAATTTTGACACCGTTTAGTTAATCGGTTCGATACTGGATTTACTCTCATATATACCACACAACACCGGACCGGACCATTTAACTGATTATAAACCGTTTAACACCCTTGGACAAAACATGGGCACACAGAATGAAGAGGGCCGACGAAAGAGGATCACCATGATGGATCCCTCTAGTAAGGGAGAAGGAAACCCTCTTAGCACCATTAATAATCAGAGTGTAAGACAAAATAGTAATACAAGTCATAACAAGTTTAATCCAGTAATGCGAAAAACCCAAGCATTTTAAAACGTGCTTAATGAAAGGCCACTCTATCCTATCATAGGCCTTCTGCATATCAAGCTTAAGTATTATTGAACATGATTTACTCTCCTTCTGTCTTTTAATATAATTGAAGGCCTCATGAGCCAAAATGATATTGTCAGAAATCATTCGCTCTGGAATAAAAGCCGATTGGGTATTAGGAGCAATAACTCCAAGAAAGTTTTTAAGGCGACCAATCATGATCTTTGAAATAATTCTCATACTAACATTACACAAGCTAATTGGTCGAAACTTATCTAAAGTCTCAAGATGAGCCACTTTAGGTATAAGACACAGATATCTTTTATTCAATGCTGGTGGAAGATACACTTTCTAAATAGGCAGTAACAAACCTGACAGTCTCATCATCTGTGCTCCTCCAAAATTTCTGAAAGCAAAAAGGGAGGAATCCGTCTAGCCTTGGGGAGTCTATAGTTTGATTCTTGTGGGTTATTCTTGGACGTTAAGAAAAAAAAAGTTCTCAAATAGAAGAGAAATTCATCATTGTTTTATTATAATTTTTGTTTTATTATATTTTTTTTTAATTATAAACATAACCATGATAAGTGTGATCAAAGGAGAGAGAGAGAGAAAGTGATAGAAGGGCACAAAATTTCTCCCCAACCAATCACAATCAGATTTGAGTTGTAGAAAAAAGATGCTTTCTAGACCAATCACAGGGAAGGAGCTCATCTCAAGTTGAGTAATCCCTCCAACTGTGATCCATCTCAATTGGAGTTCACTCTGTGCCGATACCAATACGCCGATACCATTGTATTGGTATATGCACTCGAACTAACTTCAACCACTCGATCATTGACTTGAGGGATTGTTTAACTTGAGAAGAGTTGCACCCAATCACAAACCCGTATGCAAGGGATTCAAATCCTCTCCTCCCAGAGATTTGGGAGGAGGGGGACGCCTCCGTTGGATGGTTAACACGTGGGGCTCAGGTGAATCCGAGCCCTCCATCAGAGCTGACATCGAGTCGACAAGCTGAGCCATTAGAGGATGTCAGCTCGAATAGAGGGCTCTGATTCACCCGAGCGCCACGTGTCGGCCATCCAATGGGGACATCCCCCTCCTCCCAAACCTCTGGGAGGAGAGGATGTAGTTCCATATGCAAGACGAAAAATCAAAAGTGATAATCACAATCACCAAATGCAACAAGAAAAAGAACACGTGCCCTAATGGAAATCCTAAAAAAATTTTAAACCTCATGCATTCCATTCAAACAGTAGGGAGGGAAAACACAGGATACGTATGAATGAAATCACTTAACCAGCCAATAGATACACACAGAAATCACAATCCATTGTTTTTTCTCCAACTTATTTTATTTAATATTAATATTAATATAACAATAAAAATCCAAAAATAAATGGATAAATCTGTAAAATTAAATGAATATTACCAAAATCTAATCAAAACCAAATTTCACATGAAAAAGCATACACAGATTTATCGTAAAATTGCAATGAGAAAAATATAAATTATAATTACAATAAAGATGTAGAAAAGCGTATATAATTACGAAATTACCATTTATCTAATTATTTTCTCATCTCGTAAGGTGTGAGTCGGTGGGAAAATTAGAAGAAGAAAATATGTTTTTCGTATAAACCCTAAATCTGACGACCTTAGAGCTTGAGTTACGTGCGCTCTGAAACTTAGAATCCCCTTCTCAATATCTGGATCGACCCAACAAGGTACCTTCTTTTCTCTCCCTCTCCGTTTTATTTCATTTTTATTTTTCATCTTTTATTTTTTATTTTTTATTTTTGTTTATTTTTGTTTTTTCTCTGAATTTGGTGAATTTTTATGAAAAAAAAAAAGAAAAAAGAAAAAAATTCTCCCTTTTTTTTCTTAATTTTTTATTTTTATTTTTTGATGCATTTCGATTAGGTTTCGTCAGTTGGGTTGGTTTGAAAGATCGAAAGGGGTTCGGAACCAAAATTTTCATTTTTTTTTCTGTGAATTTGTTTTGGGAATGGATGCAAGGGAAGCAACGAGGTTAGCTTCATCTGAACCTCAAGGGATGATGGTGGGTCCCCATCCATATGGGATGAGCTTGCACAACACTTCAATGCTCAGTCCCAGCTCTGCAGGGATAATGCAGAACATTCGACTTCCATATAATCAGGTTGTCACTCCTGTGTCGAGGCCTTCTGATCCTTCAAACTCTACTGGGTATCATGTAGAGGGCTTGAGACCAAGTGGGTTTACCGTGAATGAGCCTGTAAGGAAGAAAAGAGGAAGACCGAGGAAGTATGGTCCTGATGGGAGCATGGCATTGGCATTGGCACCTCTTTCTTCTTTGGGTTCTGGACACTCCAACAGCAATAATGGCAACAATAATCACCATAATGAGAGCAGCACTCCATCGTCCGAGCCTCCTTATAAGCGGAACAGAGGGCGGCCGCCGGGTTCCGGCAGGAAGCAGCAGCAGGATGCTCTGGGTAAATTCGCATTTTTGTTTTACTCATTTGTTCATTGTGCATTTTAGAATATAAAAGTGGTTATGAATTTGGGTTGCTTGGTGACAGGGGCTCCTGGTGTTGGTTTTACTCCCCACATTATCACTGTTAAAGCTGGCGAGGTATGTGCATTGTACCCATGAACGGAGAAGTTTCATGTATTAATTTTGCATGATGTAGAAATATAGTTAAATTGCAAATCTCAATTATACAGTTGAGTGTTGGTTGCAATTGTCTTGAATTGGTTAGTGAGCTTGTTGTTATGGAACAAGCAAGAGGTCATGATCATAATTGTGAATGCGCCAAGGCAACCCAAGGTGCTAAAGAGGTGTCTGGGTGTGTATTTACCTAAGCCGTATCTAACGTGTTGCAAGGGTACATATTAATAAAGAGGGCTTTTACAAAAAAGGAAGGGATTTGAACGTCAATTTTTATTGTTTTTAATATACGTAGACGATTCCATGCATTATAGTGTATATATATACTTTATACATCCAATAAAATACTATAAATGGAATTAAATAAAAAATAAATAAACAAATAAAACAACGCGTGAAACAATAAGCCGGATAGGGGGAGATAGATAAAACAAGGCGAAAGACGATTAACCATTCAGGGGTTGAAATCCACTTGGATGCCTAGGCAATGCCTTGACAACTATGGTCATGATTAATGAGGTCATTAACTTTTAGATCATTGTATAATTTAATGGCCCTCTTGGAAGTCTGGATTTGATTTTAGATGTTTAATATTTGGTCATGAGTCCTATGTTGTAATCTTCTGTGTGTTTGCAACCTCTCTAAATGCCACCATATTTTATTTGATTACTTTTCTTCTACCTTCTACTATCATTATTATCCATTGATTTAGCAAGATTGACATTATATAATCTACTTCGCAGAAGTACCATTCATACAAGGAATCTCATCCGATACGTGAGGGTATTTGATTACTTACAAGGTTTAGTGACTTGTGTGTTGTTCTTGCTTAATAACATTGGTTTGGAAGAGTACAATTGTAAATAATGATATGAGACCAACATCAATCATGTGCTGTTGGAGAAACAGGAGCGTATTAAATTTTCCTAAACAGCAAACCTGACAACATGAACCTAAAATAGGAGATTGTTGATTGAATGCCTAGGTCATGAGTAACAGAAATCAATGTTATAGTATGACTTTGGCACGTTGCCTACATATGCTGTACCGCCTTTTCACTCTATCAAGATCCCATGTTTTCTAGGATTATAATTTGCAGGTCTTTCCTCACTTCCTTGATCCACGTTCTTGTTAGCATTCCATTGCCTGTATCCTTTGATCCGTAGTGAGCTAAATGACAACTTAAATTTTATTTACTTTTTTATTTTTTTTTTATTTTTTTGTTTTTGGCTGACTTTAGATTGATTAATGAAACATGACTTATTTACCCCAAAAAAAAAATGATTTTTAGGGTGCCTGACGATGAATCAATGTTTGGAGCTGAAGCCTATATGCTTTGCTAGGAAGCTCAATACTCATTAGTTAGGAACTCCTCAAGCAATTGTGCTGTCGACCATTACAAAGTAGATATCCTTCATGACACGGTATTACAGTTGATCCATCAGGAGATTATCACTTGTTGTGTATGGACACAAAAGAAGTTAGGTTTCATATGTTCGTTATTCGTAGTGATGACCTTCCTTTGACAGTCAATTTCTCCATTATCTTTCATGAAAAAAGTTTCCGACTTGCCTCGAAGCACATCTTGAAATTAGGCTGAACAGTTCATATGTTCCTCCAATCCTTTGGGCTGCGTCCTCCTTGAGTCATTAATTCAAATTGTAGATGACTGTAGCTACCCAGTTCAATTCTTTAAGGGCAATCTTATAAACGAATCACTTAAAATAAGGACCATAGTTTAAAATCTCGAGTCTCGAGGTCGTCTCGACCTTGAGACAAACCGAGATTTCCGAGATCTTGATTGAGATCTTGGTGAGAACCTGCTGAAACTGCAGTAAGGGCAAAAATAGGTGTTTCGACCTGTTTAAGGCCATTTTAAGGTTTATACTCCAGGGAAATATTATTTTAACGTATATAAATACATGTAAAGTATAACATTGTAAAACTAATCACACATTGTGGTAAAATCATACATTCATAAATCATAATTCCATGCAGTGATACAAATACTCAAAGTGTCAAGGTCTCAAATACTCAAAATCAAATAATTTCATGTTGTGTGAAGATTTGCCTAAATCCTCAAGAAAATGGAAGAAATGGAGAAAGAGAGAGCAAGAGAGAGCAAATGAAGAAGAAAAAAGGCAAAAAACAAGTCTCGGTCGAAATTTCGATCGAGAGACTTGGTCTTATATAAATTATTGAACCAATTTGGTTCGATACTGGTTGAGATTGATCAAAATCAGTCGAGACCAGTCGAGACCAGTATCGACCTTGTGTCTCGTCTCGAGCCACTCGAGATCTTCGAATATTTCGAGATCTCCGTCAGATCTCCCAAGATTTTAAACTATGATAAGGACTGCTGTATTGCAAATGTGTTTCAATTATGATAGTGATCCAATGGATAAAGCTTCGGATTGCATTCACTTTTCTTCGTGACATTATTGGACTTGGATCAATTGATTACTAGACTCATCATGATATAGGATAACAAATTTGGCCATATCACATTTTTCGCCATTATGTACATTCATTTTAAGAAAAAGCATAGAATATAGAAAGATAAAATAAATGAAAGAAACAGAATGTAGAATTCTTATTCTGTTTCTAATATTTGAATTTTGTGTTTGTGGAAGCTGTTAATAACATTAAGAATGTGTGCTCAACTGTCTGTGCTTTTCTTCTTCATCCAATGTTACGTGATTAATTGTTGACATAAAAGAGTCGGCTCATGTTGAGACTTGAGAGGGGAAGTTGTTTTCTCAATATGTTGTCTTACTTTTTGATAAGTTATCGTGATTTTGTATTGTAGGATGTGGCATCAAAGATCCTGGCTTTCTCCCAGCAAGGATCACGTACAGTTTGTATCCTCTCTGCCAATGGAGCAATATGCAATGTCACTCTTCGCCAGCCGGCAACTTCTGGTGGCACCGTAACTTATGAGGTCTAGTTGAAACCGCATTTAGATCTCGTTTTCACATCAATCTGTCATATGTGATATCAGCTATATATTTCTAGGCTATTGAGAAAGATGAATATTACATGCTGAATTTGGAATGCATTTCTTTTCTTTTTGATATTGGCCATCTATATTGAAAGGCAGCACATGGAGATACCTAAGAGGTCTTTTGAGAAAGATATCTAGGGTTCTTTAATTAAAATCAGTAAATCACTGTGAGATTGCAAGAGAATGAGCCTTGGTGTGACGGCAAGGTTGTCATATTGCAACCTGGTGGTCACAGGTTCGAAACGTGGAAACAACCTCTCCGCTTGCAGGGGTAAGACTGCATACATTCTGGCATTCTACCCCTCCCCTGACCCTGCAGTAGCGGGAACCTCGCGCTGGGTCGCCCTTTTAAATCACCGTGTGATTGCAAAAGTTTTCTTCCTCTCCATCCTTGCTTACGACGTATTATATGGAGCATGGCTAAACGTAAGGTTCCATCTGATTGCAAGTGAAGAGCAATAAGGGAAGTGAAATTAATTAACAAAAGAAAATGGGTACTAGTAATCAACGGTGACTGAACTTTTCAAATGGAATTGATTTCCTGCTTAAAAGTAAAGTACAATTTCATTATTAGATATAGAAAGTTTCCTTATATGATCATTGTTTCTTTTTTTTTTTTTTTTTTTTTTAATACTTAATCATCATTATTATTGATTACAAAAGTTTTCATTTTATTCGTTTTAATTTCACTTCCCTTCCAATTAGATGCAGCTTAAGGGGAAAATTTTTATGAGTAGAAAACTTTAAAAAAAAAATGATATAGGTAACCCAATACCTTCTACTCATGACATAGAAAACCTAATACCTTCTGCTCTTCCATTATTAGTCCCCCCCCCCCCTCCCCCAATACATACACAAGGTTCAAAATCTTGAAACTCGAGGCTGTCTCGACCCTTAAGAAAACCGCTAGATCTCAGCAAGACTCTGCACAAAAGCTGCGAAGGCTTGATATTCCGAGGAAATCCTATTTTAGCATATATAAACACATTTAAACTATAAAATTATAAAAATAATCACATATTGCGGCTAAATCATAGATTTATAATTCCATACAAATACTCAAGTAATCAATACTCAAAGAGTCAAAAATCGTGAGCTTGTAGATCAGGCTCACGTGTCTCACATATAAAAATTCGACGTCAAATACCATGTAATGAGAGTGTTATGTAAAAATTTAATTTTTGCAAAAATTCTTGCATTAAATAGTGAAACCGACGATGAATAGACGATCTCCGCTCTCGTACCAAGGTCTCTCGACAATCTCATTGAAAAATTTGTCAAAAACCCCAAGAAAATGGAAGTTTTGAAGCTTAGATTCAAGAAATGGGAGAAGGAGAGCAAATATGAGACTCTCAGTTGAAATTTCGAGATCGAGACTGGTTGAGAAGGTCGAAACCTCAAGACAAGTTGAGACCCAGTCTCGTGGTTAGTCTTGTCTTGACCAAGTTGGGAACACCGAGAAATCCGAGATCTCTCCGAGATTTCGGCGAGATTTTAAACCATGCGCGCACACACACACGCCCCCCCAACTGGTCCTCCAATGTTATTGTAAATGCAAACTATAACAAATTCTGATAAACAATGCCATGAGCAATAAAATTTATGGAAATATGGGGAAAAAGATACCACAAAGACAAAATCAGAAATCTTTAGCCAGGGAAATGTGCATCTTGCGCAACATTTACAAAGTGGGATTTTGTAAAAAATTCTCTGTTCTCACTGGGTAAAAATCATTTAAAAGAAGATAGAGTGGGTGACGGATTAAAAAAAGGAAAGTGATAAATAAAAAGATTAAAGAATATTTATGGCATACCCGGGGAAATGTTCTTGGCAACATGTTTCCTTTTCAGTCACTTTGGAATTTGGTGAGAAAGATAGATGGATATTTGACGATAATAGGAGAGCATTTTAATGCTGACTCCTTATGTGGGTGCCTTTTTTGTTGGATTTGGGTTGTTATCTCTTTCTTGAATATTTTAAGATACAGCACATCAGAAGTTGGGCTTTGGGGCAAGTAATTGACTTTATAAGATGTACAGAGGTCACATTTGACTTGCCAACAACTTTTGATTGCTTCGTGTTACATCTATGACTGAATTTGTGTTATCCATTATACTTATACTTGAATTGTTTTATTTAATTATTTGGATGATTGAAACATGTTCTGTCACATCTGTGTATTATATCTGTGTATTCTATGAAATGGTTCATTGTTATTGGTTTGAAGACAATTGAAGTCACTTCCATATCTCTTCTTGTTATATTATTCTGCTTATTACTAGAGATATTTCTTCTTTCTATAATCATTTGAAATCGATTCTAGTTTTGTCTTCGGAAAAAATGCAGAATTTATTTTAAATATTCTTAGGAAAGGGATCAATTCTTTATCGTAGTTACTTGGAATATATATTCTTTTTGTTTTTTGGTAGTTAAATTTGATATTGTATACTCACTTTGAGGCCTGGGGGTATACAAGATCCTACCAACTGAGCTAGCTGGCATGTTGAAAAGTTTATTATTTTTAAAATATTTGATTTTTTTATGGAAATACAGGTCATATTTCTATGTTCACAAAAATCAGTGTTTTGAGACCTGGAACAGGCTGAATGGTTGGATTATTGAATAACATACACTCCAATTGGTTCTCTTGTTGAGCCAAAGCACTGAGTGTGGGACAGTATCATTTAACTGTCTGGTTTTGGCTAACTCTTACCTTTCAGGTTGTGTTTAATCATGACAGGACACGGTTCCTTGTGCCTGGTTTTTAGGTGTTGAACAGTTCAGTCTGTCATATCATGATAAAATCTTATTTCTTGATTTTGGGTTTTTTATACTAATGGAATTACAATACTTTTGACTTCTTGTTTAGAAGGAAGTGATTTTCCCTTGCTTAATACCATACTTTTGACTTCTTCTTTAGAAGGAAGAGATTTTCCCTTGCTTGATGCCTTAATGGGTATTAATTAGCCCCTTAGGATCATTTCAAAGGTTAAATTATTTCCATAATTTAATGGGTTATAAGTTTAGTAGTTTTTAAATTTTGTAAACTACAACTCTCTTTTGGCTCCATTTTTATCCAGTTAAAACCATGTAAAACGAAAATTTGAAGTAATCTATTTTTGTTTATACTGGTTTCGCCCTTGTAATTTTCTTTTACATGGTTTTTTTCCTGGAAACAAAAATAGCCTTTAGGAAAATAAATCTACATTGAATATAAGATACTTTGCTGGTCATTATCAGAATCAACATTTCCTGTTCGTTGTCTTCCACTGAATTGGCATCCCAGTGCACGAGGCTCCAGCTACTGCAGGGCCTGGGGAGGGTTAGAATTTACGCAGACTTACCCCCACAATGCGGAGAGGCTGTTTCCGTGTTTCGAACCCTGTCTTCCACTGAATTGGTTTTCCATAAATGACATGAGAAGGGTTCTACAAGTGTAGCTTATTTGCTGATGTTATTGGGCTTGTCCCAAGCTGATTCAAAGGTCTAACTACGTCTAAGTTGGACTTGTCCTCCCTACTAGCCTTCTAAGGAAATTCCTTCAACTTGCGTCCATCTTGTTCCAATCAATGTTGTAAAAGTTTGGAAACAAACAGTGTCTATATTCATTCAGGCCCTATGGTCAGGTGATTCAAACGAACTGATTGCGCAACCTGATGGTTCAGTTGGAATCTTTTGGAAAAATCATCAACTGTTGGACGTTTTTGGTTGACAGTCCGTATTATTTAACCCCAACCCAATTGCCATTTACTAGTCCTTTAAACACTGGCTTAAATTACCACTAGAACTGTGAAGAGAGATTGAGGAATATGTGGACTTCCTGCAAGGGCAGCCTTTTTAAGTTTAACTTTCCTCCTCAGAAATCTAGTTGGCTTTCCCACTGTTTATTTCATTTCATCTTATCGATCACCGATTCTGACACTGCTCCTCCTGCTACTTGTTTGTCTTATAAGATGCATACAAAGGAGGATAGGTCTAAGCAGAGCGAAATGGGTTTTTCATGAATTGGGATATGAAAACTATTAGCCCCACATGAGCACTCAAACATAACTTGGTTGTCCACTTATGAGTATCAGTAAGGTGAGAATAAAGTTTGCATAGGATGGGGTCATTTCTTGTTATTTACGGGGCCCAAAACACCTACAAATACAGGCACATCTAAGTGTTCTTTCTTTCTGATTTAAAGCCAAGACAGTTTGATGGAAATTATGTGTACGGTCTGTGACCATGGAATGGTTAGAATTTTTAAATGTCTTTCAATCCAAATGTTAGCGTTAACAATATGCTGTGGGGCTGTAGGACCCACTTAGATTTATTATATTTATTATTTTTAGTCATTTTCTATTGGTATCTTGATTTCCTAAGTTGTTAGGTCTCCTTCTCTAGTTGGAATATGTAATTAGGAAAGTTTCCTATTGGTCACTGTTTCTATATTTTTCCTCATCAATATAAATAAAGGTTTTGGGGAGGAGTAGAGCACACAAGTTGGCTATCCTCTCTCTAAGGAGTCAATTTCTCTTGTTCCTTCTTCTTCTTCTTCATGTTCTATGGTTTCTGATTTCTTTTATTTTCAAACTGCTTCATGGTATCAGAGCGGGTGCCGTTTTGAGAGTTGTTTAAAGGTCTTTGTTCTGGTGTGCAGCCACCATCCTGCCTCTACTGCTTTTGTTTTTCGTTTCCTATTCTCTACAAGTTTTGGTATGTTATTCTACCTTTTAAACTGAACCTTCAATCCAGATTTCATCCAAATATGATCTGAACATTTGGCGCCATCAGATTTTCTTTGGAATCTGGATTTGCTCCCTGCGTACGGTCTGTGGATATTTGGCACTATCAGATTTCTCTTGGAATCTGGTTTTTCTCCCTTTGGGTTTATCCTTGCTGCTGGTCGTGTGACTGATTTCCTCTTTTTTATCTTGGCCACATTTTTTTTTCCTATAAATTTGGTTTGTTATCCTCATGAATGACATGCCATTACCTAGTCTTGTTCATCGATTCCCTACTGTTTTTTTCCCCTATTATTTTACTGCTGTCGATAGAATATCTTCTTGCTGCTGTCGATCTAGATTAGTTGTGTAAAGTTCTGATTTGCTGTGAGTTATCCCACTAGCTGGCAAATCTGATCTGACTGGGCTTTATCCCATTGGCTATTAATCTGGTCCTACTATTTAGTTCCATGGAAATCTAGTTATTGTTTTCCATTAATATCAATCACAGTTGTTCCATGTTTATCTCCCTTTTAATCTGCCTGCGATAGTGTTATCTCTTTCAATCTGAGACTGTTCTTCTAGGCAGCTTGCTGATGTGTTACTTTTTCTTATTTGAGAAATTCTATCACCACTAGGATTCCTTAATATCTTTTATATCCACCATTGGATCAAGTTCAAATTATGATATGACGTTATCTAGTCCTATTATGACACCACGTCATTCTGTCATTGCCGCATCACAGCTTTGAATTTTCAATTATAGTAAAAAAATATATATATATATATATTCACTTGTGTGCCCCTCCACCCCCCACCCTCCCCCTAAAATTCTATTAACTCACTCTTTGGGGCTGCTTTGCCTTCTATATTACAATTCTGCCACTAGGGGTACGTTTGTTCTTCACTTGCCTTATATATCTTTACTTTGCCATTCAGGGTTTGTTTGTTTGCATTAAGGGAGATTAAAATTCTGATTTTATATATATATATACTCAAGTTCATTGAAGAGAGTTTAGCCTACTATTACCATGCTCGTATTGGGAGCCTACTATTGTTGCCTACTACAGTTGCACGTGATGCAACCTCTACTACCTACAGCCTGCTTACTTATTATAGGTGATGTAACCTACTACATGCTCGTGTTGGGAGCCTACTATAGTTGCACATGATGCCTACTACTTGCAGCCTACTTACTTGTTCCACGTGATTCAACCTACCTACTTGTTGCACGTGATGCATCCTACTATTTTTGCTCGTGTTGGAGCCATCACTATTGCTACTGCTTGGTGTCTACTCTATTGTTGATGCTACTTCTACTTGGTTCACAGTGACCTATATTGTGTTGTTATTGTTTGGTTCACATTGACCTATACTATGCTGTTATTGTTTGGTTCACATTGACCTATACTGTGCTGCTTTACTACTACTGCTGCTGCTGCTGCTTTTGTTGATACATTAGTTCGAGGTGAAGCTTGTGCTGCTATTGTTGCTTGGTTCACAGTGACTGCAACTTTGCTGCTTTGCTGCTATTGTTATTGCTGCTTCTGTTGTTATGTTGTTTCAAGCTGAATCTCATACATTCTCCTATGTTCCAGCTTGAGGAGAAAGAGAGGGGAGGGGGGAGTTGTTAGCGTTAGCAATATGCTTGGGGCTGTAAGACCCACTTAGATTTAGTAGATTTATTATTTTTAGTCATTTTCTATTGGTATCTTGGTTTCTTAAGTTGTTAGGTCTCCTTTCCTAGTTGGAATATGTAATTAGGAAAATTTCCTATTGGTCATTGTTTCTATATTTTTCCTCATCAATATAAATAAAGGAGTTGGGGAGGAGTAGAGCACGCAAGTTGGCTCTCCTCTCTCTAAGGTGTTAATTTCTCTTCTTCCTTCTTCTACCTGTTCTCTTGTTTCTGGTTTCTTTTATTTTCAAACTGCTACACCGAAGTTGTGAAAAAGAAAAGTTAAAACAGTAGGAATTAAAAGCCAAGATACATAATACAACACCAATGAGAACTCTGCTGCTAGTACTTATGATACGTCTCGTGCCATTAAAATGATATATCCTGTCTAGGGCTTCTGGGCTGCTACTGAGACTGTTTCTAGTGGATGAAAGTCATTTTGCATAAAATCTAGCCTAAGTAAGAGGAAAAAGGTAAACATTGACCCAAAACTCAACCTTCCCCAACATTTAAGCATGTTCCTGTGAAAACGGTTTAGAGAATCAAGTTGAAGCACATAGAGGTAATCGAGCTCTAGATTTTTCTTGGTTTATGTGTCTATAGATATAGAGGGAACCTTTGCTTAAAATCTGCATGTTGTTTCTCTTTCGAAATTTTAGATATGAGCTGGAAATTGTTCAACTCTCCCGACTACGATTTCTTGGTAACATTATATTGTAAAACTTGTCCATGCAGGGCCGATTTGAGATAATATCTCTGTCCGGTTCATTTTTACTTACGGAGAATAGTGGCACTCGCAGCAGAACTGGCGGTTTGAGTGTATCATTGGCAGGATCGGATGGTCGAGTCTTGGGTGGTGGTGTGGCAGGGATGCTAATGGCAGCAGGCCCTGTACAGGTTTCTGTCATGACTGCCAGTCCTAAATTTCATCTTATGTCTTCAAGTCTTTATTTCTTTACTAATGCCAGCTTTTCCTGTTGGACAACACCAGGTTATTGTGGGAAGCTTCGTCGCCGATGGAAGAAAACCAAGGTCAGAACGTCAGCCTTCAGTAGCTCCAGCACCCCATAATGTGGGATTAGGGGCACCCGTTGCCACAGGCAGCCCTCCCTCCCAAGGGGCCTCAACTGAGTCATCTGGAGAGCCCAGTAGCCCACTTAACCACGGCTCTGGAGCCTGCAACAACACAAACCAATCAATTCAGGGCTTGGCCACATATTCATCTATGGCATGGGGCTCTCATTCTGCAAACCCTCACTGAAATGATGCTGATGTGACTTTTCTGCAGAGCTGTCTCTCAGGGTTTTAATTTAGTTCGTAGTCTATATAGGAGGTGAATATCAATTGGGGTGCTAACAAAATATGAGATAAATACCGGGAAGATCATATCTTGTTCTTGGGAGGATATCATCTCGGTCACTAGATAGAACTAGCTGTTACTTTTATCAAAAAAGAAAAAAAGAACAAAAAAGAAAGAAAAGAACTGGCCGTTTTAATAGAAGGTTTTTCAGGGTGGATCTGTAGTGGTTCTCTGCCTAATCCTCATTGTTGATATTGAGTTGCTGATACATTCTCGCAGTGGACTGAGATCTCTCTCATCTGTTCAGAGCCGAGAATATGGTTGTATCACCATACACATTTTCAGGAATTTATTTCCTTCTATGATCAATTATGTTAAGTTGGCTGTTACCTTTTAGGTGAATTATTATTGTCATTAGGGTTTGTTATTTTTCAAACATCACAAGACATCTATTCTGACATTGATAGCAATGACATGGTTTAGATTTTCCATGTATCAAATTTCAGATTATAGTTCAAACAAGTACTTCTTTTGTATTGACATGTTGTGTATGTGTGTGCATGTGTATTAATACTTGAAGCACTACTTTGTACTATCCCAACTTGAAGCGCCAACAGTATTGATTAAAAACACATTTAAAATGGATGACTCACTTTGTCTTGTGAAGTCGGCTCTTTTAAGGAAAAGCAGAAGGTACGACGTATGGGGTAGTAGAAAAACAAGGGTTGCCAAGAGGTAAGTGTGACATGCAATGCAAGGGTGTGAGTAGCAATTGAATGTAAGATTGCGTATTTGCGTACCTTATATACTTGTGTGATTGAGCTTTATTTATAATGTTGGCTTTGGATGGATTTAGGCTTGTGAGTGGTTGTGTGTCGAGCAGCACGAGTATTTGGCATCCTGTCAGCAGACAAGTAGATGTCACTTTTGTAGGTTCTGAAGGCTAGACTTGAGTTGATATATCAAGTCTTTGATGGGCGGCCTGATCAGGGCGTGCCATTTTGTGGAAGAAGGAAGGCGTAATTAATGCGGGTCACACTGGGTTGTTGTCAGCGTATTAATTATGATGTCTCTCAGCTTATCGTATTAATTGTGTGTGTCATGTACTCGACAACTACATTAAATGCTGCGAGCTTGGTTCATCTTCAGCAAGCAGGCCGAGACACTTTGCCTTAGATCTTGTATCTCGTCGAGTTGACGTGTCGGGTTCTGATTATCTGATGCTTTGTCAACGTGTCGTGTTGCTATTGGTTGGTATTATTTATACTCAACATGATCCAATTAGAGAATAGAAGACAAAATCATTCACAAGCGGTCCATATTTTGTCAGAGAAAAGAGTGTTAGTAATGGATCCATGGCTCATTATGTAAGAGGGCATAAGAAGAGATTTCCTCTCAAGCATTGTGGGGAATTTTTTTTTTTTTATAATTTGCTTTTAGTATTTCCTTCTTGTTCTTTGATGACATAGGATATTAAATAGAAATAGAAAAAGAGAGAGAGAGAGAGAGAGAGAGAGGGGTCAATGTTGCTGTAAGATTTAAAAATTCATTATCGGAATTGATTGGAATCAACTAGAATTGAGAAGATGTAAAGTTCTAGCACTGTTTAAAATATTGGAATTAGAATTGGTCGGATTTAGTTAGAATTAGAAATTGGAATCCAGATGAAGAAGCAAAGATTTGTCCAATATGTGATTTATTTTAAGTTTCTTTATTCAAAACACTTATAGATTTTGTTACATGATGCAACTTTCATTGATATTTTTATTATTTTACTAATTAAAAAATGAAGAGAAAATAGTCAATAATGAAGATCAAAGTGCATTCATGGGCAATTCAAAAGAGGGCTACGGGTCGACTGTGATTCAAAACTATGTTAATTCACTCAATTGGATCCTGAGTTTTGAGATCATGTGGTGTGGTCGTCTGTTCTTCAAACATGAACCTTGAGAATACAAAGATCTACCTGATTGGATTTAGAAGTTGGAATTATATAAGCTTAATTAATTATATAATCAGTTATTTAGTGGGAGTTTAATTAACACAGTGGGATTGGTTCGGTCTGATTTGTCACATGATATGAGATATGTTTGATAACCCTAATTCTATTGTGGAAATGATATTAGAGTTATGATAGTATTCTTTAACTACTGAGTTAGGGTTAGAGTCCCCACAATCATAATTAATGAAAATCTCTTTGCACTCATTAGCAAGAGATCTTGAGATATCCTCTGGAGGCTGTGAAAGGCTGTAACCGAATGATTATGATCAAAGCTTCGAGGGTGCGAGGAGCATAGGGAAATTGATTTCTTTACAAACAGGCATGTATGTCTTTATGATACATTGATTATAGGATGGAAATTTTTCATATAGATACCATTAAAGATTGGAAACCTCATCTACCTCCACAAGATTGCAAAAACCTTATCTAATACCCAAAAACTTTGCTCCATTAATCAATGAAGTCCACTTCGTTAAAAAAATCCTGTTAGTCGCTGATGTCAGATGCGTTGAATATTTTAATGGACGATAATACCCTTTTAAGATTGTTAAAACACCAAAATACCCTTTATTCATTTCTTTCCCTACTCCTAAATTTTCATTTCCATTCATAACAGTAAAATTGAAAAAATAAATCCAAACCACTCTCGATCGATCCTCTATTGCCCACATTCCATAGGAGTGAGTGTTAATTTAATTGAGGATGTCGTTGAAAAGGAAGAAATACTGGTTGATTGCAATGGTGGGGTGAACCATAATTTGAAGGTCAAAATCGAGGTTTACCGGTTGATTGAAACTCTAGTGATGGTGGAGGTGAAGAAGCAACTGAGCTGCATCGAGGTGACCGGCCAAGTATGCGTAATATAGAGTAAAAGAATCCCATTGATCTCTGGCATTCACGTTCACCCTTGATTCAAGCAGGTACCGGAGCCCTCTCGACATTTCCAGCCCTCAAAGCTTGGAATAAATCGCGAGTCGGAACCTTTTTGAGAGGAATTGAGGCTTTGAAGTCTTCAGGATCAAGATCTATACCGTCCAGATCGAAATCAGTCGTCCATGGCTGTTCTCCACTTGCAAAATCAGGACGCTAAAGGAATCCGGATCCGTTGTTATCAAACTTCTCAAAGTTGTTCTCCACTTAAGTCCATCCATCAACGCCTTTACGATTGCGAATGAAGCGTAGTCCTGGAAGAGCTTTATGAGCTCCAGATTTAGTACGATCGAGCTCCGCTCTCTGTCGACAGAAAGCTCTAGCTGCAAGAGCCGAGTCGAATCCAGAGGTGACACCATTCTTCAGGTAAATATTGCTCAAGTTCTCTCTTTTGGTATGGTTCTTAGCTCTCTGCTCAAGTTAGATTTGTGAGTCTTCCCCTTTAATGGAATTCTGAATCTGTCATTGTTCCGAGTGATATAGGTATAGGGCAAAATGCAGAGAAGACTATAGCAATGTTCATTAGATCTTTGTTGAAGAAACATTATCGTGAGTACATTGGGAGATGGGTTTCATTCCTTGTCATTGCTTTGTCTTTTGATATATTGTTTTGGAAATTGTAACTCTGTGCAGATTATTGAGATTATTGTGAAGAAGAGATGGATTTTGAGGATGGTAAATTTTTGCTCAACGCTACGGAGGAAGATGGTGTCGTCATCCTTGAAGTCAAGAGTCACCTCCATGTACTCTTCCATAGCCGGTGACGATTCACTGCTGAAACTTTTTTCGGAGAGAGTATCTGAATCCCATCGTCATTCGTGATTTGGTAAGCCCTCATTATAGGAAATCGAAAAAACCAATTAAATGTATAAATTATTCACTGAACCTTTTTGAGAGGAACTGAGGCTTTGAAGTCTTCAAGATCAAGATCTATATCATCCAGATCGGAATAGGTTGTCCATGGCTGTCGCTCCAACATCTTTCGGAACTTCTTTGCTCGTGTTCTAGGGTTTCGATATCCTTGGTTTTACGATAAATACGAACAAAATTCATGTTTTCTCTTCCAAGATTCATCTGGAGCTATGCGCCTTGGTTTACAAATTGAAAACGACTATCTGGTCCTTGTTCGGTACCGACAGAATAGAAGGAGAGAGAGAGAGACTGAAACAACTCACAGTGCTTCTCTCATGGCTCCTACTCTCACCTCCATACCATTACAAAGGTCAAATTAGTAAATCAATATATATTTTTAATTTTTCAATTTTTAATATGAAGGGTAAAACTGTATTTCAATAATTCCGTTAGTTAATTGGATGTGATTGAGGTTTTTGCAATCTTGTGGAGGTAGATGAGGTTTCTAATCTTTAATGGTGTGTATATGAAAATTTTCCTTGATTATATTGTTTACCATTGTGTTCTAGTGATTGTATAGTGATCATTGAGATTAATTGAAACCCTATTGGGATGTGTTCTTGAATGGATTAGTTGAAAACCTTAAACAGATCACAAAAAATATAATATTAAAACCTTCATCCCAAGACCTTACTACATCTAGTTGAGGTTCTTACTAATTGCAGTTGCATACATCATTTCATTTGGAAAAAGCTGTCTCAAATTAAGCTTTTCTTCTACCGTGATCTAGCAATTGGAGTTCACTCCACGCAGAGTGAACTCCAGTCGTTGGATCACCAACTTAGGGATAGTTCAACTTGAGACCATTATCCAACGGTTGGAGTTCACTCCGCACAGAGTGACCTTGAGCATCTAGATCACCAACTTGAGGGACAGTTCAACTTGAGATGAGCCAAGTTCATTTCATCTAGAATCCTTGAGGAGCAATTAGAACTTAGAAGGTCAAGGAACACATTCTCCTGTTAATGGGGCTTGTCAAGTCTCTAACAATAAGGACTCAAAATGAAATGTTCTTATTAGACCTACCTCTTTTTAATCCTAATAATCATTAATCGCACGTTGGTATGCATTCTTAGAATACGTTCATAGAAATGTATTATCAGAATAGAGAATGCATTCCTAACATAGAATAAGAACAAACTAAAGAGTGAGGCATGTCTGTTTTGGGTTTAGAATGCAAAATGTAAGTGTAAAAACAAATAAAAAACGTTTATTGAAATCGAACCAAACTTTTTAAACTGAAACCATTAAATCGATTAATAAATGATTCAATTCTAGTTTAAAAATAAAACCGCTTAAGTAAACGGCTTGACGCATTTTTGAATTGATCAATTGACTAAACTGTTCAAAACCAACTAAAAACTGATACTTGATGTTCTAAGGAGTCCGTTCATAATTTATTATTGAAATGAGGAATGAATATGTTGCCCCCTCTCTTGAGACTTCATTTTTATTCCTCACTGAAAACCATTTAAAAATTGATAAATCGAACAACTTTGGTAAGAATTTTGAAACCGTTTAATAAATGATTCGATTTTGATATTACCTCTTAACGCACTAAACTAAACCAGAACTATAACATTAAACCAAAATCGTACCATTTAACATCCTTAGCAAAATAGACTACTATATATATTCTATGTCTGAAGACAAGAACAAATACCGTTTTGTAGAATGTACTAACAAACCCTAAAATCTGTCTCCATGAGAAGAACCCTTTATTTAGTAATTATAATAAAAACTCTGATAAAGTAATTGGTTCATCTAATCCGGTCCTACTTGCAACCAAACACACAAACTGCTGCCATTTTTGCTGTTTTTTTTTTTTTTTTTTATTTATTTAAATTTTTGCCATCCAGGTACAGCCGGGGAAGAAAGAGACATCTTTTACTTTTGAAAATCTGACTTTTTCCTATTTGGAAATGATCACCCTGATCTTTGAATAAAGTGTAACTCATACAGTTCTACATTTGGTTATTTGGTTAGGCGAAGTCGTTTTACAGCTACTCTGCGGAGTCGCGAAATCCAAAACAACGAGTGCGTGGGATCCTTTTGGATCCAATAATCAAAGCCCTAGATCCGAAATCCCACCCCCAGTCGACTTTGCCGTTTCGAAGTTTCTGAAGTCGCGGGAGTTCTCAGTTTGCGATCCACTGGATCGGAGATGCCGGTATCAGCTTCGGCTATCTATTTTCTGAATCTCCGCGGTGATGTTCTCATCAATCGCCTCTATCGGGACGATGTCGGGTAAGTATTTTGAATCTCACGAATAAAATTTCTATGATTTTTTTTTCGGTAATTAGAATTTTGCTTTTTTGCCACCAGTTTATGGGGCTAAAAGGAGTTAGTGTTTCAATTCATCAATCATTGATGTAATGGGTTGTTGTAATTTGTTGTAATGGAAGTCGTGTCTGTTGATTTCCATTTTTGAGTTTATAATTGGTTGTAATCGTGACTTTCGACGGTAATGTCATTTGTTCCATTTCTAAGATCAGTGGAAGTGAGATGTGTGGTGGGGTAGAAGCTGACGGGGATAAGTCGAAGTAAATTTGTAGTTTTTAGCAGAGCTGGATTTCAAACACTACTCGTGTTTAACAAGCTAGATCTTCTGTCGTTAGGAATGCTAGAAGAGGTGAAGTCTCAATTTGATATCTTTTTACACATTAGGAAAAATAGGTAATGGGTCTGCATTCTAAAGGGCAAATCTTCCTGTAGAACACTTGAATATGAAGTTTCATAATAACAGTGACACTGGAAGGGTATTGCATACTAGCGTTTCAAGTCTCTGCCTTTTTTTTTTTTCTTAGGGATTCAAGTGGCCAATGGAGTTGTTTCCATTGTTTATCCAAATATGGAACACTCAGAACTTGAGACAAAGAAACAGGGAAATTTTGACACTACACCATTGCCCAATCAGTTGGACTTTGTGGAAAGAAAGGACATGTATCGTCATTGAAGGCTACTTGGAGCCTGCATTTAAAGTGACTAGGAGACTAAGGATCTAATCATTTGGTGGGGGCTTATAGCTGTGCAAAGTTTATGGGTGAAAGCGTACATGCATAAGACAAGGAAGGATATCTTTTTTACCCTCCTTTTTAGTTGTGAAATTCTATATTGAAATCATCTTAGACAAGCTTAAGTGGTCACCGATAGACTGGTTGGCACAATAACCAATACCAGTCCAATTCACATATTTAAAATGACCGAAGCTAATCAAAAGCAATTAAATGTAAAGAACTCATCATGGTGATAGACTTAGATTAATCAGACTTTTTCTTTTAGTGGATTCTTAATAAAATTACTCTGTAACACCTTAAATACTTCCATCAGAAATTTTTTAAAATAGCTGAGGGACTTCTGAAATAAAATCTCTCACATATTTGTCTTTCCCCTCACTTTTGAGTACCCTAATGAAGTACCTTGATTGTTCCTCTGGGTGTTGTTTAGTAGTTGCATTCATTTGGATGCATTGGATCTGATTTGAGAGAGATTCAGAATGTGCTCGATAGAGTGATTGCATGTTATTCTCTCTGCTGAGGTCTGCTTCATAAAATAGAGATTAATCAAGAGCACGTCATGTTTCTCTCCTTAATCCATTTCAAAAAAGAGAGACAGAAAATGTAGTACTATGTAAAAGTAAGGCTACAAACTCAACAGCTGCATCTTCATCTTTCCATGTGGCCTTTAAAAAGTTTAAAAAAACAAGTGATAAGATTTTGGAGCCCATGTTTAGGAGGAAGGGTGGGTTTGTAGAATTGTAGCCCTACTGTTCATAAGCTAGCATTCCTCAAGAGAGATAAATCATGAATTAAAAAAATGACCTCCAGTTATTTATAATTCCCTATGACCACATTGGCATTGAAGCCGTTATATCACTACACTATGCCCTGTCAGCCTAATAAATTCTAAATTCTGCCAATTTGGTTCTTTGTTTACTTTTGACATAGTTCTTTCCAGTTAACATTGGTTCAGAAAGAATCAGGCTGACCGCATGACATAGAATCAAGGTTCCGGAAGCAGTTCTAGTGGAGGAAGAAGAAGAAATCAGTGTCAGCCAGATTTACGGTCATGACAGCCTGCGACTACCGTGTTTTATCTAGTTTCTGATTCCTGAAAATATCAAGAATTTTATACAGTTGGCAATCCAAGTTGCGGGGTTTTTCTAGGGGATTATTCTCTCTCTCTCTCTCTCTCTCTCTCTTTTACTGTAAACCTATCTTGGATTAAGAACATTTTATTCCAGTATGAGTTAGTTCTCTTTTTCTTATTGGTTGTTAGTGTGTTGAGTCAGGTTGGAGCTTGGTTGGATAATCAAAGAGCTTGTTGAAAAGATTGTATGGGTTTGTTCTGTTGTCTAGGTGTCACTTAGCCTTCTTAGTCTTTGGGATTAAGTTAAATTCTTGACTTAATCCTTCTTATCTTTAATTCATTATAAGTAATTAGGAGACTAGTATTATTGTCGAACTAAGATTTACTATTTATCTAGGATTCCTTGTCATGTTGACATGGAATTCCCACCTCTAATGTAACTAGGACTCCTTATATTGTGGAGTCCTAGACCTATCACTTTACCCCTTTATTTTTGTCTATAAGTAGTGACTGTTAAGAGGAGAAGGACACATTGATTCTCTCTCCCTTTTCTCCATTCTCTCCATCTTCTCTTTCTTTCTATTTTGTAATAGAGCTCTTATCAGATTTTAGTTTATTTTAATTCCATATTAGGATATAATTATCTCTCCTAAGCCAATACCAGGTTTCTTAAGTGGTTATAAATACATTTAAGGCCTTCCGGCCATCCCATCAATCTGAAAAAACTAAAGATGTTCAGTTTCAGAATCTGGTCTGTGTGTATTCAAACCTACCTCTGGATACAGTGGTGTTTACCTGGTGGATTCTGGGTATTCTAAGGTGGATTCTTTTAATTAAGTTACAGATCTATTCTATTATACTCCATACCTATATTATTCTGTTTAATTTTTAGTTGTGTTTGCTTATGAGCTTCTGCTATATTCTGCCAGAATTGTCCTCAGTTTATCTCAGTAATTTTCTGCCTATTTTTCCGTGAAATTATGTTTTGATATCTTAATTCGCCAAATCAATTCTCAGATCTGTTTTGCTTATTAGTTTCTGATTTATGCTGTTGGTTACTTCAAATTTACTCCTCTCCGAAAACTGTTTAGAATTGTTGAAATCATTCTGGCCAATTAATAGTTCTGTTCTTGCTTTTGACAATTCCTGTCACAGTAGGATTGATGCAGTATTATTCAGCCAACAATAGCCCATGCCAAGGGGAACATAAGCTCAAAACCAGCCAGCCAATACTATTCACGTGGTACTGTTCACGTGTTTTAGATGCTGTTTTGGAAAGATCCTTTGAGAGCTGTCCAAGATCTGCAAGATCTTTTGAGAGCTGTGCAAAATCTAGAAGATCATTTGAGAGCTGTCCAAGATATTATTCTTTCTAATAAGATAATTACTTTCTATTTGGGTTATTCTATTTTTAGTTTTTAGAAAGATTGCTTAGCTAGTAGAATATTAGAATCTCCTCTATTGTAAAGTTTTATAAAAGAGTAAAGGTTGAGTTGCCAACTTAGGATTAGTCTCACCTTCTAAAATTGTACTCAAACCTTTGGCTATAAATATCAATACAAAGGAGAAACATTCTCAGGTTGAGAAAAAAAAAAATAGGGATAGCTAATGGTTTCTAATGTGCTAGAATTGGCTCAAACTCCCACCAAACTTAGGCCCACAGGAACCAACCCCACAGGAGGATTGACTCATAGCAAATATCTTCACTTGATGACTACCAATTGGATAGCTAGAATTGACTCAAACTCCCACCAAACTTAGGCCGTCTAAGGAGGTATATGCTCTCAAAGTTGCAAGCAATTCTGATGGTCAGATAGGGAGATATGACAGCAACAAGTTTTAGCAAAAATTAGCCTCTAAACAGTAAACCATGAACAGTGTTTTCTCTCTTTTTGGGGGTTTTTTTTCATATAACAAAGAAAGGAAAATGATCAATAATGGCAAGGAAGAAGGATGGAAGAAAAACATAACCTTAGGAGTCCCACCTAGGTTGGCTAAGTCCCAAAGCCTAGGAAGCCCCACTCGACATTGCAAGCAAGCTTTTTTTTTTTTTTTTTCCTGAACTTGAGAATGTTTCTCCTTTGTATTGATATTTATAGCCAAAGGCTTGGGTACAATTTTGGAAGGTGAGATTAATCCTAACTTAGTAACTCGACCTTTACTCTTTTAGGAAACTTTACAATGGAGGAGATTCCAATATTCTACTAGCTAAACAATTTTTCTAAAAACTAAAAATAAAATAACCCAAATAGAAAGTAATTATCTTATTAGAAAGAATAATATCTTGGATACTCCTCAAATGATCTTCTAGATCTTGCGTAGCTCTCAAGGGATCTTTCCGAAACAGCATTTAAAACCTGTTGGTACTGTTCACGTGAACAGTACCACATGAATAGTATTGTCTGGCTGGTTTTGACCTTCTGTTCCTCTTGGCATGGGCTGTTTTTGGCTGAATAATACTCCATCAAGGATCCTTCAATAACTCTCTATTGATTTATAGGACTCTCTTCAAACTTTGTAGGACTGTTCAACCATTAGCAGAGACCACTCATCCTGTTTTTTTTTGGAGCAATCTGAGTTTTCTTAACTTAGTTATTAAATTTCTCCTCTAGCTGTTCTAATTTGTTCCCGTTCAATCTAATTCCTGCTGGACTTTCCTGGCTTGAATTTAGTCTTCATTAATTGGTATTAGAGCTATGGATTCTTCTGAAAAACTTCAGAGCCATCACTTTTTCGAGGGGAAGGGTTCAAGAGTTGCTAATTTTCTTCTTATTGTTCGAGAGGCGCTAAAATCTTATTTCTGGTTGAAGGTTAGTCATGAGGTTCTATTTGGCATCATTTCATAACTCGAAGACGAGTTTTCATACTGCGGAAATTGATATGGAATCAAGGTTCTAGAAGCAGTATTTGCGGAGGTAGTAGAAGATATCAGAATCCAAAATCTAATTGTGACATGATACTTGTAACCAAGGTTCGGAATTTTGGTTTCATGCCTGGCTTCGGCAAGGCCAAAGGCCCAAAATTTCACTGAAACCTTGGAAAAAACTATCAAGTTTCGAAATCAGTTTCAGTGGCAAAAAAATTGATTTTTGAGCCCATTTTTTTTTGTGTGATGCATTTTTAACCTTATTCACATATCCATTGAATGATCTGCACAAAAAAAAAAAAAAAAAAAAAAAAAAACCTCTAAACAGTATTTCTATGTCTTACCATAGTATACTAATGAACGCTAGAACCTGAGTATTGTATTCAGAGTTAAATAGGCAACACTTATTTATGACTAATATCATTTAAGTAAATATTATGATATTATTCATAAATAAACAAACACATCTTATTTGAATCCAGTAAAAATAGTCTAAAAATAAAATTCCAAAAAGATAAAAAGTCAACTTTCCAGTTCAAGAACAAAAATTGGATTTTCGATCATAGAACAATTTTTAACTTTCAAATGCAAGTTTTTTTTTTCCAATCTAAAAATTTCATAAATCTTATTAAAAGTAAAATATCACTAAAAATCAAAAGTCTGCTAAAATAATCTTTTGTTTTAATTTCCATAAAATTATTCCGATTCAGATGACTTTAAACAACATTTGTATACTCCGAACAAGGTTTGACCGGAGCGTTACTCCTTCAATATAACTCGGATTCAAGCAATCTCAGTTTTGGTGGAAAGCTAACATAATCAGCTTTGCAACGAATCCGATATTGCTTGAATCCAAATTATATTGAAGGAATTATGTTCCGGTAAAATTTTATTCGGAGTATGCAACTGCTTTTTAAAGTTGTCTGAATAGAAATAATTTATTGGACGTCAAAACAAAAGATTATCTTGGTTTTTAATGATGTTTTACTCTAATAAGATTTATGGAATTTTTTGGTTGAGGAAAAAAGGCAGCATTTGAAAGTTGAAAAGCACCTTGCAATTGAAATCCAGTTTTTGTTCTTGAATTAGAAAGTTGACTTTTTATATTTTTGGAATTTGAATTTTAGATTATTTTTATTGGATTCAAATGGGGGATGTTTACTTATTTATGAATAATATCTTAAGTAAATGAAATATAAAAGTTAATAAACATTTATTTAAATGATATTAGTCATAAATAAGTGTTGCTTGTTGTATATTGTCCCTCATGTACACTGTTCCTTGTCTTTATAACTCTGACTTCGAAGGTCAGAGTACACCGAGTTTTGGTCGAAATAGTCATTTAGTATCAAAATTTGGGACTTTTTGGTTTCGACCCTACATTTCATTTTGGTTTTGCAAAAAACCCAAAACATTTCAGCCGCCTAAATTCAGAACAGTGCTTGTGACAGCCAATCTGATAGCTAGAGTTAGTTGCCACGGCAGCATGCGGCTACAGTGTTTTATCCAGTTTCTGATTCTTGTACAGATCAGGGATCTTATCCAGCCAGCAACCCGAATCATGGGGTTTTTCTTGGGGATTATTGTCTTTTTTTTGTGAGACTTATCTTGAATTAGGAATATTTTAATATCAGCTTGAGTTGGTTTTCTCTTTCTTTTTGGTTGTTAGTGTGTTGGGTCAGATTGGAGCTTTCCAATTGGTTGAGCAATGAATGAGCTCTTATTAGATTTTCATATAGGATAGAGTTATCTCTCTTTCCTAAGCCAATAGCAGGTTTTTGGAGCAGCTATGAATACGTGTAAGGCCTTCAGACCATCCCAGTTGTGACCAAAAAAAAAAAAAAAGGGCTAAGAGAAAGGAGGGAGAGAAGAGGGGAGAACCTTAAATGTTCTCAAACTAGCAACCTGCTCTGATACCATGTGACAAAATAAAGAAGAAAGAAGAGGAATAGGAGATGATGTTCTCCCTGCTATGATTTAACCACTAAACATCAGCAACACTGGTGACAACCTAGACAGGATGCCAAACAGCTCCATAACATAAGAATCTCAACAATTGGATTGAGTTCTAATTTTGATATTATATTATCCTTTTGGGTTATGCCACTGTGTCAGTTGCTGATCTGTCATTGCCACATCACTACATCAGACATTTGGCTTTTAATCTGCTGAAAATATACTTGCTTGTCCTCCATAGTCATAGTAGTACAACGGCATACATTTCCATAAGTCTAATACATTGGTCTAACATATGTTATGTTTAAGCTGGCTTTAATATGTAGTCGACTAGATTAGTCGTTTACCGTTATCCTTATTTACTTGTTTTCTAGTTCATTATAATTAGGATTGTGATAATTTCCTTTAATAAAAAGCCTAGCCAATAGGGAGAACAGACTGTTGTATTGATCTCTTTTCTTCTCTTTCTCTCTCTCGGTCTTTTCTTCTCCATCCTCTTCTTTCCTTCTTCTTTCTTCTTTATTTTGTAACACCAATGATTTGAAGTAATATGTTTTTAATGTAAACCAACGGGGAGGAGACAACCGGCGATGGCCTACAGGAGATCCGAATAAAGGCTAGCTCTCAACCTCTCAATAATGGCTTAATTAACTGTACAACTCACCTGTATCACTCTCGATCCCACAAGGATACGTTGCATGAGCAAGAAAAAAAGGATGATAAGATACCATCACATGAAAAGGTTCTCTGTTTCAGGAATGATATTATTGCTAGTATGATATGATTTTCTAATGACACTAACGCATGTATGCTATCTAGTTTCAGTAATAATGCATAATCAGTGAAGGCAGTGGGGTGCATGCAAGGTAGTATTATGTTATAATGATGGTGGTGGGGTATGATGTATGCAAAGGGAAGCACTGATGTGAAGGCCCGGATAGGAAGAAGGGGAAGAACAATGATGGAGAGGAAAAATAAAATAATAAAGGGAGTCCAAACTCCTGTCTGAGGTTGGGGTCTCATCTAAATTGGCACAGGCTCTGAAATCTCAGCAGCATAGCTTCTGTTCATTAATTCTCTAAAACTTGTCTTGGCATAAGCCTTACATGGTTTATATAGGAATTGAAAAGTGGTGCTAACAATGGAAAGCCTAACCAATTAGGAAACTAACAAACTAGGAAAGCTGATAATAATGGAAACTAATCAACAAGGAACTAAATTGCAATAAGGAAACTGAAACTAGAATGCAAATAGAATCCTACTAAGACTGTAAAGATTCTAAAAACTGATTTGGCCAAATCAAAATAGATATCGGTTCTTGATCTTGCGAGATCTTGCGACTTGATCGTGATTTGGCTGAACAATACTGCATCAGTTTTTCTGGATTCAGTAGTATGCTTGGTGGATTCTTTAGTGGAAGAGTGGATTCACTTTACGGGTTTTGGTGGAATCCAAACCAGGCGGATTCCTGCCTTATTATCCCTTCTATCTTTGTATCTATTTTATTCAATTTCACAGCTTAGATTTCTGTCAAAATCTTCACCCTGCGGCACCTCTGTTTTCACTCAGTTTTGTGGTTTGTTCCCTTGTTTCTGTGATCCTGTTTAAGCTCATCTCTTACTGGAATTTCCTGGTCCGAGTTTAGACTTAATTTCTACACATGGTGCTTATTAGAATTTTGCATGCGTTGATTAATAGTATCCTGGTGTTGTTTGATAAATTATATTATTTAGCCTTATATTTGACACTATGAATGTGCTTCTTCCTCTAGGGTACTGATATGTATTAATTCTAATGATGCTTTCAGTGGGAATATGGTGGATGCATTCCGAATGCATATAATGCAAACAAAAGAACTGGGTACATGTCCTGTTCGGCAGATTGGAGGTTGCTCTTTCTTTTACATGAGAATCAGCAATGTGTACGTCGTGATTGTTGTCAGCGGCAATGCCAATGTTGCTTGTGCGTTTAAGTTTGTTGTTGAGGTACAAATCATCTCTTATTCTTGTTTGTGTGATTCAACATGTTAGATGGAAATCTAGCTCAAGCGCTGCTATTGCATTGTTTCACAAATATAGGGATTGGACTTGAATAAATTCCGACCGAGGAGATTTCAAGGGTTTGCTGAGATATTTCCAGTACTTATTAGCTGGAATATGCTTCATTTCTATTGTAATGCGCTGATGTAGGACAACCTAGAGTCTAAGTTTACCTACAATGATATTGATGCTAGTCACAGCTTGAATCCAGGTTTCCAGTGCTACAGACAGTTGTCTAGGCGTCGCCTAGGCGTCCAGGCGGATTTTGTAAGCCTGGGCCCCAGGGTGCCTTTTCACCTTGGGCGACTGCCTTGTTTTCAATATGTTTTTTTTTTGCTTTCAGGAACAACACTTATCAGGCAGTACTTATTTATGACTAATATCATTTAAGTAAATGTTTTCATTTACTTAAGATATTATTCATAAATAAGCAAATACCTCCCATTTGAATCCAATAAAAATTGTCTAAAATTCAAATTCCAAAAGGATAAAAAGTCAACCCTCTAGTTCAAGAAAAAAACTGTATTTTTGGGTGCGGGGGCGATTTTTAACTTTCAAATGCTAGGCTTTTTTCCAAATATAAAAAATCTATAAATCTTATTATAGTAAAGCATTACTAAAAATCAAGAGCGTGCCAAAATAAACTCTTGCTTTGATGCCCAAAAAATAAATTTCATTCAGACGACTTTAAACAGCATTCGCGTACTCCTAACAAGGTTTGACCGGAGTGTTACTCCTTCATTATAATTCGGATTTAAGTAATCTCAGATTTGTAGAAAGCTGATTATGTTAGCTTTGCAACGAATTTGAGATTGCTTGAATCTGAACTATATTAAAAGAGTTACGCTCTAGTCAAATTTGTTAAAAGTACGCAAATGTTAGTTATAAATACGTGTTGCTGACTTAACTCATTATTTGTTGCCTTGTTAGTTTTCTCATGTTAATGAAGTTATGTCTTAAATGTTGATTATATATGTAGAATGTTGCATATATATAAACATTATTATAACATTAATATTTTAGAAATAAAAAAAATACACTGGGAACGTCTTGGTCACCTAGGCAATGCCTAGGCGGGCGCTTAGGCGCCCAGGATGGCTTCGAACGCCTTGGATCGCTTTGTTGCCTTGACAACTATGGCCACACGTGATATTATTTTGATACACTCTTGATTTTTAATGATGCTTTACTATTTTTATTGGATTCAAATGTGGGGTGTTTGTTTATTTATGAGTAATATCTTAAGTAAAACATTTACTTAAATGATATTAGACATAAATAATTGTTGCCTACTTAATTTTAGATACAGTCCCAGGATTCTGCATACACTCGTAAACTTGGGTCCTTACCACATATTATCATTTTAGATGTTTTCTTTTAAAACTAATGTGGAAAATAAGTATAAAATAGTTAAAATAGGTTACACAAACAATATCTGATAATAAAAAGAACACTTCTGGGCCTCGAGACCTTCCTAACAAAAATCCCAGGTTTTGACCAAAACCTGGTCGAAACCCTAGACAACTCGGTTTCGAGGCTGGTTGAAACCGGCCTCGAAACTGGCACCTTGAACCTTGCACGAGATGAACAGTAACAGCAAACAAGTAATCAGCGATATAAACCTAGGTTAAATGCCCTCAACTTCGCAATGTTCAATAGGGTGTTGTGGCAGTTCAACACTAGGCGGCAGTTAATCAAGTACTAATTGCGTAGTCCTAAAATGGTAGGGTTAAGCCTCAATACAAGGGATAACCAACATTCATATTGAAACAGGTACAGTTCAATGCAAGGAAAAATTATTACTAACCAGTTCAGGCTGTAATGAAGGAACCAGATAAACTGACAAAGAACTCTGTCCGGCAGGCTTACTGTCAACAGCAAACAAAGAGAAACGCGGGGAGGGGGAGGGGGAGGGGGACACAGTAGTACCGTGGGGATGGGGAGGGGGACACAGTAGTACCGTGGGGATGGGGAGATGTATATTCGACAGAACAAAAAGGAAATAAGGAATGGGGGAGAAGAAGACAATGGGTGAGGGAGCAGAAAATCACTACAGCAAAGGGGGGAAGGGAAACAGAAATTGACATTGACAGGGAAGGGGATGGAGATGAGTAAATTGATGAGAGGGGAGAGAGAGACTTACACAAGAGATGAGGGTAGTTCATTAATTCATTCATTCAATATTTTCTCTCCAGTTTTCTCCACTAAAAACAGCATATATAGGTGCTAACAAGGGGAACTGTGTGGGTGAGGAAGTGGGGAAGGGTTCTTATGACTACCTCAGCATGACATAAAAAAATTATAATAAAAGAAAGGGGAACACCTATTTGGTGTAGGGTTGGGACTGGTTTCAACTAAATAAAAAAATAAAAAACACTCCTCACACATGACCACTAACTGAAATGAAAACCTAAATAGAAATAACATGAGTAGAAAAACAGAAACAAAAATAACTATCTAGACTAAAACTGCTGCTGCTGTGCAATACGATAGCCTCGGAACTCATCATCAAACCACAGAAAAGGGGAGGAGGCCCAGATTTGCGATGCCTCCGCTGGTACACTTGAAGTCCACGATCAGCTGTGATCAGCTGTGATGTCCTCAACATGTTCACTTGGGAAATTTTATTTTTCTCAGCTACTTGATGCAGCATGTTCCTGTGGTCCACCTTACCTACCATCATAAGTGGAGCTGGGAGGTGGTGGTTGGGGGGAGGGGAGAGGGGGCAAGGGGGCAATTGCCATCCCTCAACTTCTTGTTGTCCATATATAGGATATATGATATTTATGTCATTAAGTGGGGTCAGAGTCGGTAGTTTTGCCCCCCTTACCCTTCCACTTACTCCATACTGCTACAACCGGTCCCAATGAAACTATTATATTTCTTATAGCCTAGAGGGAGAATATTTTCTAGAATGGACCGTTCTCATAAGCTATCATAACAGCCCAAATATCTCCCACGTGATTGGATGGGCCCCAAATTGTATGGAGGGATAGATCTCATGGTCCCTTGTCTACGTTTAAGTTTCATCTCAGATGAAGTTTTCCGAGTGGTAAAATGAAACTAGGTACTATGGTGGGTGCATGGACATATAAGGATGCTGAGAAAATACAAAGATGCATGGACATACATGGGAGGATATTTGATTGAATTTGATATGAATTTTGACATGTGGCTAATCCAAACTTTGATCTATTTATCCAACAGTCAGAATTTCTACATAATCCTGCAACATGGCTCACATGCATGCATAAATCAAATCATCATGGATCAATCAAATCATCAAAATGACATAGGAGATTTCTGTCATTAATTAGAATCTCCCTGCTTTCCTTTACAGTCTAGACCTATGGAAAGCCTTGATAAGAATCATGTAATAAGTCTTACGGTGAGTCTACAAGGACTTGACATATTCCTCAGAAACATTCAACATGTAAAAAGCTTAAAAGATAAGAAAAATATCTAATTGTTACAAATGCTAACGAAGGGGTCATCAAGCGAGTAAATGTTACACAAATATTGAACAAAAGTCTATAAAAATAATTCAGCAAAAGGTTCACAATGTATTGAGAAATAATTCTATTGTTCTTAAATCATTGCTTAATTTAATAGCTTCAAAAGCAGGAAAGATAGATTCCTGCTTTTCTTCATTAGTAGTAATCCCGACATGTGTTATGTTCGTGGAACCATTGTCTTATTTTCATGACCTGATCCCGATAAAATTTATTTCCTACAGGCTCATACACCCATTTTTTTGAATCATTTCTGTGCAGGCTGTCAACCTGTTTAAATCTTATTTTGGTGGTGCGTTTGATGAAGATGCTATCCGCAATAACTTCGTTCTGATTTATGAGCTTTTGGATGGTACATATTTTGACCCATACTTCTGATTTTGCAAAGTGTGCATCATAGTTTCATAATGGCCTTGTATTCTGTATTTTTGTTCATAAACATGCATTTATGATCTGGTCTGCATAGATGCTCCAATACTGTCCTAAGTGTGCTATGCTTTTGGTATTGCGAGTGTTCAAGAATTTTAAAACAATATGGTAGTTGGAATAACGAGCTCCAAGGGATCAAGATCTGGAGTGGGATCAATTCCAGCTGATTCCCAGTCTGGTCAATGATTGATTAATCTCACTGTGGACTGGTCAGATTATCCACTGTGCCACACTTTCGATAAGTCTCACCCAATCCTGATTCTGACCCGTCAGGATAGGCTGATTCTTGAAATCATGTGGAACACTGCTTTGTAATCTGATAAATGCCCTGCCATATTAGTGACTGCATTTGGAAATCATTGTTTTAAATTTTGCCAAAACATTTCTGAAATGGGAGAAATATTTCTGTTTTTCCAAGAAACGAAATGAAATGTATGTGTTAAATCTACCGCAGTGGGCTAAATTACCCAAATTCCACCGAAATATTTCGGTTTCGGCAGAAAGTGATATGGAGGAGAAATCCAAAATTTCAAACAGTGCTGACAATTATTCAATCTGATGAAGCCAAATATATCTCAAAATACTAGTAACTACGACATAAACCTTTAGTTTCCTTCATATAAAGATAAGTACAAATATTGAGACCTCATGAAGTTTTTGAATATGCCACTGATGCCCCTTGCCAGAATTTTGTTTATAGATGTTACTGACAAAGGTATGAATTACTGGTCTACGACCCCCCTACCAAAATAAATAAAAGATCATTTCTATAAGAGGAATAAGAAAATGCTTCCATCTTTAAATGCATTCTATACATAACAATGCAGGGTCTAAGTTCAATTGTGGGCTTGTAATCACAAACCATTACAGTTTGGCAACAGTTCAAATGTGAGCTTGTACTCACAAGCCAATACAGTTTGAAAACATTCAAAAAATAATCTGCTGTGCCCTGAATGGGAAGTCCATAAACATTGAAATATTAGCCTACCTCTTGTATCGCCGAAGATTACTAATTACTACTGGGTTTCTTCCCCCCCCCGGCGCGGCCCTTGTGCCCTGAACATGCATTCATTAGTCGTTAAATTGATTGTTGAAATATGGTTGAAATAATGTGTTTTTCTTGTTGTCCTGTCTAAGGTTGATCAAATTGGTAAGACGTTTGAATTCAACTATAATCATGATTGCAGCAATGCCACATTATCTTCCTTGCCCTTATCTGGTTTTGGTACCTAAATGACCTGCCTGATTTATTTTCTTTTCTTGATGAATGATTTGGTTGTGTTTTGCAGTATTTTTCAGTAATATTTTGTTAGATCTATATTCTACTTCTTTCCTTTAGATTGTGATTGAGACTTGAGAGTACAATGCAACTCAGCCTTATCCTAAGCAAGTGGGCATAAGTTACTCTGGTGTTGGAGTGTTTGACTACATGGCAGTGAAGGAGAGAAGAGAAATTGTTGGATTGCTTCTCTGAAACTGATGGTTTGAGAAAGGTGACTGTATGGTGAAAAATGATGGCGCGTTGTGGAAGGTCGCTGTATGGTGAAAGATGACAGCTTTCCATTGAAACCTGTTTGGGGGAAGAAAAGGGTATTGATGAGTGCAAGTGGAAGATTGGATTGGAAGAGAGCAATCTGCTCTGCCTATTCTTTACAGGAATTGAAGGTGGAAGAGGCAATGTTTTTCTACGGTCAATGGCTATCTATGGATAAGTTTTAGATGTCACCACCAGTTGCATATGAATTTTTGATTATCTGATGTGGGGAAGCTGAGTGATACTAATGTTTTAACTGATCAAGTTGAAGGGAGTCAGTGTTGTTCCTGAAGACTTAGTGGAGGTAGATAAAATTGTCTGAAAGACCAGACTGCTGGAATGGTCTGATTTTGTTGGACCTGTTATGTTTCTCAGTCATGGTTGTTTAGTAGGGTAGTATCATGGTGATGTTTTAGTAGATAGGTGCTAATAGTGTTACGTTGACTTCTTATGTCCTAATGTCTTTTTTATCCTCATCTAATTGTGATTCCATAATATAAATAAAGCAACCATTGGAGGAGAGGGACACATTCTCAATCTCTCTCTGGTTCTCTTCTCTCGGTTTTGGCCTTGACCACTCTTTTCCATCTCTTCTCTTCCACTAATCCCTTCTCATTTTCTGATTACTTATGTTTGATATTGCATCAGGACCCTTGCTATGTAATAAGGAATTGTTATCAGCAACAGTTGTGTTCATTCTGGGGGGGGGTTCTTTACAATAGAATAGAAATGCATCTGTGTGAAGCCTCAATAATTTTATTCCTAAAGGACATTGATTGCGTTCTTTGTTGTCCAAGCATATGATGCTGTTTCATTCTCATATATTGATTTCATTTATTCTGTCATGGCTACTTAGCCCCTTCTCTTGTTGGGACTTTTAGTGTGTATTTTTTTCCTGCATTCTTTTTTCAAAATTCTTTCCTGAGCTCTCTGGTTCCTTTTGTTTCCTTATGTGGCATTTAAATTATCATCTAGCATTTTGTGCTTGCAAATCATTATGCTTGAAATGGAGGGGCATCTTTTTTAGTTTTTGTTGTTAGAAATAGGATCATGTAAACATAGAAGTAACTTTTTTTTCCAATATGCAGAAATAATGGACTTTGGTTATCCTCAAAATCTTTCTCCGGAAATTTTGAAGCTTTACATCACTCAGGAAGGAGTCCGCTCACCATTCTCATCAAAGGTTAGATTTGAGAGACATGTACTTAAAAATCTTAATCTCCCAAATTCATCATGTCTGTAGGTGGTCTCCTAGGCTTAAAATCTCTGACATATGTACTTGATTGTTACAATGATGGACAATCTGTCTGTTCTGGAAGTCTAGCATTTAATACATTCATATTACAGGGATCTGTTTGTTTTGGCATCCTTAAATATATATATATATATATATATAGTAGGTCGGGCTCAATCTCTGGATTTACCCTATCGGAACTCAGGATTACTTTTACTTTTCTGTTGTATTTTACAATGCTAATTTTTCAATTTTCCATTCAATCCTAGCTTTGTCTCTTTTAAGACGAGCTATTTCAATTTTCTTTTATATTACTGTATACGAAACCTTTTATATCTTTATGACAGGTCTGAAATTGATCATGCAATAATTCTAATTCAGCAAATGAGGACTGAATTAAAGTATCTATCTCAGCTATCTAGCTGGGGAAAAGACAATAAAAGTCATATATATATATATATATATATATATATATATATATATATATATATATATATATATATATATATATATATATATATGTGTGTGTGTGTGTGTGTGTCCGTGCGCTGAAGGCTCTCTAACCAGTTACTTTTGCCATGTGGAAAAATTGACAGTCTGCAGATAGACCAGTTCCTAATGCTACTCTACAAGTTACAGGTGCTGTAGGCTGGCGAAGGGAAGGTCTTGTTTATAAGAAGAATGAGGTGGTTTTTATTTTCCATTCTTTTTCTATTTATTGATTCTACCATGGGAAAGAGAAAGAGAATGTGCAGTATGTTAACCCTCATGTGTTACAGGTATTTCTGGATATCGTGGAAAGTGTCAATCTTCTTATGTCTTCAAAAGGTTTGTAGTGTAGCTCCACGATGTTTATTTATTCCTTCCACAAGCACAATACACTTCTCTATTTTGTTACATACGCATATTCTGTTTTTCTTGTTAATATTAGATATATTGGTGATTGTAGGTGTTGTTCTGCGTTGTGATGTGACTGGAAAGGTCCTCATGAAGTGCTTCCTGTCTGGCATGCCTGATTTGAAGTTGGGATTAAATGACAAAATTGGTCTTGAAAAAGAATCAGAACTGAAATCCCGTCCTTCTAAAAGGTAGCGTTTGGGGATGAACCTGCCTTATCTATTGTGGATTTTTTATGTGAATATATTTATTCCCCCTTTCCAAATTTGATTTGTCCTTTTTGTAATAATATATGTTTCTTTATTTGGGTGAGAGAGAGTTGTGCTGGCTTTATATTTCGGCTGATCGAGTTGATGATGAAAAGTTTACTGGCAGTAGATTCTGGGATCTTAGAGTTGCAATGTTAATTCTAAGATTGAAATTTAAATCTCAATAAGGGAATGTGATCTCTCATAACTGACTGAGGGTGTCTACTAACAACCCAAACCAGCATAACTTTCTAAATACCCTGTTTATCATTTTCATGGATGGTCAGTGTCTTGATGCAGTCAGAAACGTATGTTTCAGAAAACATGAAATCTATGATTAGTTACCAAATCCATCAGAGCTAGAACCGGAACTTAGCAGTTCTCATATGAGATGCCATCATCCCATCACCATGAAATAAAAGTTGAATGTCGTGTATTCCTTTGGTCTTGATGCAGCATAGATTTGAAGAGCCTTCTACCAAAATACCATCCCATGTCAGACAAGCCTCCATACCAGATGTGCTTCTGGTTGTGAGGAAGAGGCTGTTTCACCAAACATATAGAAGGGGATGCCGAAAGAATAACCTGTTTCGTAGTATAGGCTTTTGGTTCTGTGGCAGAGAACCAAGGTGGCTAAAGAAGTTCATAACCATTAAATCTAAGGGATTCATCCGCCTCTAATCTTACAGACCTTAGGAAGGAGAATAGCTGACCAACCTTTCAAGACCTGAGCATAGATGTCCCTGATTTCTTCCACAAGTCCATCTTCCAATTCGTTTTTACTATCAAATTCCTTGTTCTATATTTAATAAGTGACCTAAACTTCTCATTGTGTTACCCCTCCAGGCCTCCCCTTTTCCATAACTCCTTATCTAATTGGTTAACTTAATGGAAACTGTTTGTGTTTATATGCGCTGCCCGTTTGCTCCTGTTTACTAGGTGCTTGTAGTCATGGAGGATTTCCCCTTTATCTAATTATGGTGTTACCTGTAGGCAGACTAGATGAGGTGACCGTTGAGAGATTAAAGAGGGTAGATTTTTGGCTTAGACATTCAAAAGATTAATGGTGCCTTTTTTTTTTTTTTTTTTTTTTTTTGGGTGGGGCTGGTGGCAGTTGGAGCATTTTATATGTAGGTCTAATTCATTCCTTGTATATAAGCATATAAGCTTCTCCTTGTAGATAATGAATGGATTTTCTTGTTTTCCATTAGCAGAGTTTTGATTTTAAGTGTTTATTGCAATTCCACCCCCCCTTCCCCCAAAAAAAAAGCCCCCTTAGAAGATGAATGCTTGACAACTTAAAAGAGGAAATTGTCTTTTATGGGAGCATAATATTTGGTTTCTATGGGAAATTTTAAAAATTTTCCTAATGAATTGTCTTACTTCGGCGCAAAACTGCTCGGCTCATATTTTTATGGTTGTTGTAACTTATTGAAGGTGCTACTTTTTACAGTGGTAAGACCATTGAGCTTGATGATGTTACATTCCACCAATGTGTAAACTTGACAAGGTTCAACTCAGAAAAGACAGTTAGTTTTGTGCCACCTGATGGGGAGTTTGAATTGATGAAGTAAGTGCACTACTAATACTTGATGATAAATGTTGGTGTTAACTTTGGTTCATTTAAAAGTTGTTGAGTTGATATGAACTACGAGAAGGTCAAGGTGGACCTAGAAATTTTATATCTTTATGATTACTTTGATGACATGCTAATTACGTGTGCGTGTGCGCGCTCTCGTGTGATTTCTTTCATTACAGTACATTTGATACTTAATTTACATTTTACTAGTTATGGCGTCTTTTATCATTATTTCCTGTTACTGACATGACATTCTTTGTTATCTGCAGGTACCGTATTACTGAGGGTGTAAATCTACCATTTCGGGTATTGCCAACAATCAAGGAATTGGGTAGGACACGTGTGGAAGTAAATGTTAAGGTTGGTAGATCACCAATTAAGAGGAGGCAAATTTTGTATGATCTTGGTTTTGGAGTTATCTCATTACCACTGACCTTTCAGGTTAAGAGTGTTTTTGGTGCGAAAATGTTTGCCCTTGGAGTCGTCATCAAGATTCCAGTGCCGAAGCAAACGGCAAAGACAAGTTTCCAAGTTACGGCTGGTCGAGCCAAGTACAATGCTGCTATTGACTGCTTGGTTTGGAAGTGAGTGGTCAGTTTTTTTAGGAATGTTGAAATATGTAACGTAGATCAGACTTATATTTGGGCTACAAGTGGATATTAATGGAGCATTGTCTTGTATCATTTCTACACGTAGTTTGAAGAATTGGCCAATTTCTATCCAGATCAACCAATCTGGTTATGCAGTCAATCAGCCAATCCATTGATAATGTCCATATTTTTTCCTCTTTAGAGAGGCCTATCCTTCACCAGATTGGCATTTCCTGGGAAATGATCTAGGGTCCAATCTGTATACCAAAAAAAGAAATAATGTAGTTCCAATCTGGATCTTTTTATCCTTGTTTCTACATGATATATGAGTGTTTTTTTTAACAACCTATTATGTTCTTCTACTTTCTCAATTCCCCAAAATAAAGGCAACTAAGATTCCTCAGATGCACAAAAATGAACCCACCTGTCTACCCCTACCTGCTCTGCTTGCTTTTTTTTTTGGAGGAAAAACTGAAAATCTGTGATTTATGAAGGGCAACTTGTTGATTTTAACGGACACATTTTACCTTAAAAATGATTGGAATAGCTCAAAACCGAGAAGCTTCTGTGTCATGAAAAGAATTAGCAATATATAGCTATTGCATTGTAAATTCTAATAGGTACATGTATCTCTGTGTTGGGGGGTTGGGTTGGGGGGGGGCTTGGGGGTTGATGGTTCTTAGTTAATGTCTGATTGATCTGTATGATGTTTGATTCATCTTTTGAAACTCTGCAGGATTAGGAAATTCCCTGGACAAACAGAACCAACTATGAGTGCTGAGATTGAGTTGATTTCTACAATTGCAGAAAAGAAGTCTTGGACTAGGCCGCCTATCCAAATGGAATTCCAGGTGCGATGAAAATTTTCCGTTAATAAGTTATAAGTTCTTTATAGTGTGCCAAGTCATTAAATACTGGAGAGGATTGACCGTTTTAATTGGGCTTATGTCAAATCTGATAGGATGCTCCTGATACTAAGTATTTGCCTTAACATTAAGCTTTTGACTTGTCCCCTTATATTTTTCTTGAATGTAGTAGGTATGTAGATGTATAGTTCATTGAGTTTGACTTTGGTAGGCCTTCTCACAACAAACTGGTGATAATACCAAGTTTCCTCAATATTGATTACGTGTATTAACCTTGAGGAAATCAGATGAGCTATGAAGTTACTAACTACCAAAGGGAACAGATTCCTACTAAAATATGCCCACTTCTTTGATTTATCTGCATCAAAGATCCACCATATTATTGATTTATTTGTTCAGTCTTGTCCTTCCGTTGGAGATTTCTGAATTGTTCAGGAGAATAACCAATTTGGTGAATCTTGGTATCTGCAGGTTCCAATGTTTACAGCCTCAGGTTTACGAGTCAGGTTTCTCAAGGTATACATAAGTAGCTGTCCCTATTTTCCTTGTCTATTCAATATGGATCTGTCTATATAAATCTCTACCTCGTCGACCTTCTGCAGGTGTGGGAGAAGAGTGGATATAATACCGTTGAGTGGGTTCGATATATTACCAAAGCCGGGTCATACGAAATCAGATGCTAGAGACGTGAAGACTTCTGATGCTTCTTTGAAGACTTGTTGGGGTTGGCATTTGTGAGCCCATGACAGTGAAGTTCACCAGGTTCCAAGGGCTAATATTTCCTAGTCTTTTGCATAAAATAAAATCCATAACCCCACTAAAAGGTGCAGGTAGTGTTCCGTTTTCTTGTATTACTAGAGTTTGTTGTTGCAGTAGATTTCTGTCAATATGATGATTATCGGAGTTTGAATTTGTTCATTCCTGGTTTTGTAAAGGCTAGTGCTCATTATGATTTGTACAACACTTTGTGCTGTTTTATAACACATTGATTTTATCTAATTCTTTAATTTTTTTTTTGTTGTTGTTCTTAGTTACTTATCAAACTCTGGTGTCTCACCTCAGTAATTGGATCAGATTTGGACATGGCTGATACTGTGTCCGATACCTGGATTTAGATCCTTGGCTACAGCCCTATGCGTCTTTTGTCACAAACTAATGCAATAGCAAAGGTTGAAAGGAATGACTTATCCTTGAGGTGAGAAGGTATGTCAATTTAACTTTTGGGTGGGATAGGATTGGCAGAACTAAACTGATTTCAGATGAGATCATCCAAAGGCATTAATTAGATTGGCCGATCCTGACTGATTATTATATGTTTCTGGTGGGACTGAAATGATCTGATTCTGGATCATCCAAACTCTAATTCTCTTGGATATTTGGGCTTTATCCATTTCGTTCATCCTGTCAAACCATTTACATATTGGACAAGTTCAAATCCAATCCAAACACATTTTGAGAGGAAAAAGCAAACAAAATGTTTTCCCACTGTTTCGGTAAGAATTTCCTTAATGTGGCATACTTAATTTTGGAGAGGGATGTGGCAAATTTAACCATTGGATATCTAAGGACTGGCTGAATACCACGTGTGAAATTTCAGCCTCAAACTAACCTTCCCGTGCAATACCCCCCGTGTATGTCCATGAACACCTATTGATTCTCCAATCACTATTAGATTTTTCTTAATTTTTCAATATTTTAATTTGTTACTTGATTGGGTTAAAACTTGACATGTAAGTCGAGAACCTTGGGATCTCATTTTCCACAAAATTTCATCGGTATGTCGTAATGCAGACGTAGGTGTTTGTTGGAAAATTAGGTCCAACAACAAATCCATAAAAAAATAACTGTTTGTATGGTTTTTTGTTTTTCTCAAGAAATTTTTATTAACAAAAAAAAAAAAAAAAAAAAAAAAATTGAAACGCTTTGTGGGGTTTTTTCAAAACAGAAAATAGTCTCTTAAACACCTCATAATCACTGTCAATAAACGTCACCATAATTTTTTTTTTGGGGATCAACCGATCAAGTGAATAAACATCACCATACTTCAGATTTGGAGATTTTAAGCTCGAAATCTCCTAAAAGAATTTTTCATCTTTTGAGTTTCTGCAAATCCGTTAGTCACTTCTTTATTTCTTATTGATTCATGGCAAATTTATATGAAGTATGTAACTGGACCTTCTCTGTAACTCTTCTAGGAAAGAAGGAGAAAGAATGATTCCTCATCTAATCAGAACTTACCTTGGGATTACATAAAAGTTAGCCAATCAGAACTTACCTTGGATTATATAAAAGATATTTAATTTTTTAACACTTTATAGAAAGTTGTTTAAAGGTAAAAAAAAAAAAAAAAAAAAAAAAAGTAAGCATAAAAGGGTTTCATCTTCTGAAACCACCTCACTTGTAGGCCTACCACATATGCATATACCCTAACTTTTAGATAATGTTTGGGTCTCAAACATAGAGGATCATAATCTTTTGATCGTACTATGTAGCATGCATTCCTATATATACTAGTACACCAAGGATTACAATGCACTTTTTCAATTCTGAATGATTTAAGGAGGATGTTTCGGGGTATTATTAAAACTTTAAAATAGGGAGTGGGGTTTTGTTCACTTTTAAGGATGGATATCAGCTGAGCACGGTGTCAGATACTGGTAACCAGAAAACTTTTTCCAAAAATGAATGACTTAAATTTGTCACTAAAGAGGTTTTTTGATCCAAATATAAGAGAAATCGAGAGGATGGGGAGGGCAAGGGGGAGGGCAAAGGGGAAGGTAGGGGGTCATTTCATGGATTCACATCGTCTCCTCTCAGTGGTTTTGGGAGGACGAGACAGTCTTACCGGGATGACCGACACGTGATTCTCGGGTGAATCCGAGACCTATGTCCGAGCCAACACCTCCTGTTGGCTCGGCGGCTGGGTGTTGGCTGGGACTTAGGTCTCGGATTCACCTGAGAACCACGTGTCGACCATCTAGGTAAGGCTGCCGCTGTCCTCCAAGAACCACTAGGAGGAGAAGATGCGGATCCATCATTTCATTCAAAAGGGAGTGGGGGTTGGGCTGGTGATGGCTCTAAGAAAAACATTTCCCAAATTTATCTTGTGATTTTTAAAAAAATCACAAAACATCAGTGTCTTTTGTTACCGGAACCGAATCCTCTCCCGCGGTCCTGCCGCTGATCCAAGAGCTGGGGATCAGTCGGCCCGCCTACCAATATATTGGAAGGTAGACCGACTGAAATTCTGCCCTTGGCCGGCGACAGGTGGGCGGGAGAAGATTTTTATACTTTGTTACCTGGATAATGGGAATATATTTCCTTTCCAGAATGCTACTATATATACTATGGGGATCGTTTTTCCCAATACTTTATTTGGATATCCAAGGAAAGAAAAAAAACTTCTCCTTCAAGTTTCCCGGCGTTTGGTAGTTTTTCCACCGGTAGAAGATTCTGTGGATTGAAATTTCAAATTGCCTCGAATGATGTGCTTCTTCTCGGGCCATGAAAAAAATAAGAGAGAGAGAGAGAGAGAGAGAGAAGTGCACACAGAGAGGGAAGGAAGAACCAGAACTCGGAACTTTTTCAGTGCTTGATCGACCAAGATCCAGTTCCTCTCAAGTTCAACTACTCCTACCTAGGTCACAACTTGAGGGGCAATTGGACTTGAGAAGAACTCTTTCCTTCAACTGAGGGTTCCGAAAGGCGACAAATCCTCTTTAGAACCAGAAACCTCATGTCGATTAACAGAATCGACAACTTCAATATGCGGAGAAGCAGCGAAGATTTCCACAATAAATGTCCTCTTCCCTGCCTCTATTGCCAAGGAGAATGGCTCCTAAGGCTCGCCTTGCCGCTTACAAAGTATGCTGGACGGCTGGCTGTTACGACTTCGACATCCTCGCTGCTTTCAACACCACTGTGTCGGACTGGGTCAACGTCGTATCCCTCAGCGTCGGGGAGTCGATCCAGATTTGGATCAGATTGTTTTGATTCGAGTTCAAGATGCTTACCTACTACCTCAACGCCATTGCTATCGGCGTATTTGGCACTGCCGACCACAGTGTTTTCATATCGATTTTCGTGGGGAACGGTAGTCCAGGTTGATTAGTCACCAATGTTGCACCCTGGGTCACCATTGGGGGCACAAGCTCTATCGACAGGGACTTCCCAATCAATGTGAAGCTCCGTGATAATAGGGTAGTCCCTGGCACCTGTGTATACAACCTTCTATACCTCTGTAAACGCCCCTGGGGCTGGAAGTGGAGCAGTCGACTTGTCTTTTACTTCTTGGAACAACCGCTACACTAAAGTTTCAAGCTCGTTACCATCAAATTCATCCATTACAAAGCAAGTAGCAGGAGAGGAGAGGGAGGTGGGAGGTTGGTGTGATTAAATTCGTTTTAAATATTTTATAAATGTTTGTTTTTCCATTCATTGGAGAAGGTGCAGAGGTGCATAAGGTGAAAATCAGTTGAACGTTGGAGAGGAGAGGGAGAAGAAATGAGATTTCTAATATAAGGATTTGGGAGGGTTAAATTTGTCTTTTAATCCTTTTACTGTTTTGGGAAGATTAAATATGTCATTTCATACTTTATTTTTTGTAAATGCAATAAAATTAAGGGTAAATTATACAGACACCCCTTCTACTGTAGTGAAATTATACAACACTACCCTACTTTTTTAAAAGTTACACAGAATACCCCTATAATAATGTTATCATACAATCTCATCCTTACCGTTACTTTCAACTTAACGGCAGAGGCTCAATTTTTTTAAGACGAAAATACCCTTACTAAGGGTAAAATGACTAAAAGGTTTTCTTCTACTGTATTCCTTTTCTTCTCCACGGCTTGGTGTCTCAGAATTTCTTCTGTTTTCTTCTAGGTTTTCTTCTCCACGGCTTGGCGTCTCAGAGTTTCTTCCGTTTTCTTCTAGGTTTTCTTATCCACGGCTTGGCGTCTCAGAGTTTCTTCTCTAGGTATACCTCTTATTCCTCCATCTCTTCCTTCATCTTAAACTCTAGAATACTTCGATTGAACAATAATGCCCTTACAGAACTACGAAGGATCTTACTTCTCAGCTGGTATTTCTTCTCAACGAAGGGTCTGTCTTCTCTCCGGGTATTTCTTCTCCGGGTATTTCTTCAACACTGCTTGGCGAGTTCGAAGTCCAGGTTTTCTCATAGGTTTTCTTCTTCACGGGGTTTTCTTCAGCACTGCTTGGCGTCTCAGCAAATTCTTCTCCAGGTATTTGGATTGATCCTTGGATTCCTACCCTACCCAACTTCAGTGATCACAATTAATGATCTTTTGACTCCATCTAAGGTTTCAAATTTCAACTTGTTACAGATTTTCCCTAGGAAATTCAGTGAATCACATCTATGAGAAAATTTTGCTAGGCATCAGTTTCAGAAATGATAGGTTCTGTTCTTCAAATACTTAGTTTCAGGATTTGAATCTAGAATTCTCTGAATCAAGGATTCTGCCCCAACTGAAAACCAAGATGGGAAAATTTCCATGAATTATTTTAATCATAGATGACGTCCCCATTTAATTGGGATAAGACTAGAGTTGAGTTCAGTTGAGCTGTACTCTCAAAATCGGAGCTGTACACTGGGCAAATTAATTTAGGTGACCTTTGTTTCTTCTTTATCAATCCCTCTTATTTGTTACAGACAACTATTTTTTAAGATGCTTCCTTCTGGGGATTTTGGGGATTAAGTCAATGGACTAGTATTGTCATTGTTTAATCCAGAAACTAGGACCCAAAACTAAGTTCTGCTATATCATGCCCCATTGCCATCCTGGATCTAATGGACCTTCTGTCATAGTAGTTTGATCGGAGGGATTTTGTCAATCACTAAGACTCTGTTAAATCAGGTTATGATTGATATTAGGATGAAACTGTAACTCATCCTGGAGGATGGAACCCCTGTTTCCTGATTGATGAAACTCTAGTTGTGCAGATTTTAACTTATTAAGACTTGGTTAAATTAGGCTATGCATTGATTGTTAAACTCTAGTTGTGAGGATGGAACCCTGTTTCCTGGTTGATGAATTTCTATAGTACAGCATTGAATGATGAATACTATACTATTCAGTGTTTTCCTTTAGCTTATTCTCTGCTTTTCTTAGTACATGCTTTAATTTTCAGCCACTTGATAGAAATATAAATATTTTTCTATTGCTTTTTAGAATTTACTCACTAAAATTTATAATGTGATGTGATTTAAATCCTTGCAGATTCAAAATGTCAGTTTGCAAGGTGGTATATCATTATGAAAATCGTTCGCAGCCTAAAGTTCTGGATTCTGATTTGTATTCCTACATTGATGTCATCTATGACATATATAACTCTGTTTTGAGGCATATACCCGAAGAAAAGAGTATATCCTTCAAAGTTAAATGTGTAATGGAGGATATCGATGTGGAAATGGAAATTGATTCTGATGGGAAGATGCAAAAAATGTTTCAAGTTAACCAACAAGGATCAGAATTTCATTTGCATGTCTATGATGTGAATGTTTTTGATGAATATCCTAATGCCATCAATGGATATTCAAAGACAATAATGGATAGGAAAGGGAGATTCAATATGATGGGAGTTAATGTGGACCAAAATGTTGGGAAGAGAAGGATTCAGAAAACACTTGCCAGAAGATTTGTCAGTGAACCAAGAACTATCAGTGAACCAAGAGATAAGGAGGCTACTCATGTTCATGAAGTTCAGGTGGTACCTGTTAGTGAACCAAGAGTTGTGGAGACTGTTGAGACAGTTGAAGAAAGCTGTGGAAATCAGTCCTCAACAGATGATGCAGAGTGGACTGATAGTGGTGAAGAAGATTGAAAGATACCTCTACTGAAGAGGATTCAGAGGAGGCAAATGTTGAAGAAGGGAAAGCTACTAGTAATGATGAAGAAGAGATACACTAGAGCAACGATGAATTTGAAGGGTTGGAGTCTGATGATGAAAGGGAAGTAGAAAGAGAAAAAGGTTTCATGTTGGAAAAGGGTAAGGTATATGGGAATATTCACATGTTCTGGGCTGCCTTAGCTGATTATGCAGTTCACAAAGGTATTGACATATTGAGACTTAAAAATGAAAAAAAAAAAAGAGTAACTGCAATTTGTGCAGCTATAGGCTGTCCTTGGAGAGTTCATGCATCTCTTGTGGCAGATGGGGTATCATTTATGATAAAAACATACAACCCTACCCATACCTGCAAAAGAAAGCCTACGAACAAGAATGCAAACTCTAGGTGGATATCTGAGAAGCTTGGTCCTTTACTCAAGGCCGACCCACAAATGTCAGATAAAGCAATGTCAAAGTATTTGAAGAGGGAGTATCAGGTTAAACCGCATGATATGCAGCTGTATAGGGCAAAAAGGCTTGCAAGGGAGAAAAATGAGGGAGACCATGCAAAGTCATATGCATTACTACCTAGGTATTTGGAGATGCTCAAACAATATAATCCAGGTTGTCTTGCTAAAATACAGTATGAGATGCTTGATCCTAGAGCATCAAATCCCTCCTTTAAGAGGTTATTTGTCTGTTTAGATGCATGTAAGAAGGGTTTTTTAAAGGGTTGTAGACCATTCATAGGCTTGGATGGTTGTCATTTGAAAGGACTATATAAATGGGTTCTGTTAGCTGCAGTATCATTGGATGAAAATAATGGACTTTTTTCAATAGCATTCGGTATTGTTGAAGGTGAATGCAAAGATAGCTGGAGCTTTTTTTTTATACAATCTGTATACAGCCCTTGGTACAGACATAGATCAACAGCCACTGACAATAATGTCAAATAGACAGAAGGTATTAGTAAGTGCTGTCCAAACCTATGTACATTTCAATTCATTCTTGTAATTCCTTTGTTGACATTACTAATTATGCTTTCTTTTCCTTTTCCATTATAGGGACTTTCAGATGTTATTTCAGAAGTCTTTCCATATGCAACACAGAGAGTGTGTTGCATACATCTATACCAAAACTTTAGGGGTAAGTTTCTAGGTGTCCTACTTAAATCCTTTTTTTGGAGAGCATCCAAAGCCTGCAATGTGTTCAGATTCAATGAGGCAATGAATGAACTCAAGGAATTGAGCAATGATGGTTATGAGTGGTTAATGAAAACACCTGTGTCAATGTGGTCTAAACATGCATTTGACCACAGATGTAAGAGTAACCATGTTACAAACAACATGACTGAATCATTCAACCATTGGATTAACCCATACAAAGACAAACCAATATTAACATTGGTTGACCAGCTTAGAAGAAGATTGGCGGAAAAGATGCTAGGAAGGTATGACATAATAGAAGAACCTGCCAGTTAGCTGCGGTTAAGAAAAAGAGGCCCGTATAGGTATGCTTATAAATCTGTTTTCTTCTATTTCAATTATATGTAGAAGGTATTAATATTCATTTTTTTGATGTATTTAGGCTAGGAAACAGAAGACTCCTGTAAGTACCTCTCGAATGGCCACAAGATCTCAAAGTACTAATGCATCAATAGTGGAAACTATGCAAGAAAAGAAAACGAGAAAGATGAAAGAGTATTTGGCTAAGAAAAGGGCTAGGATGGCTGGAGCTGCTGGAGCAGGTGGAGATGCCATTGGTGCATCTTCAACTAGTGTTACTAGTGGAGATGCTGGAGCTGCTGGAGCAGGTGGAGATGGTGGTGCTGGGACTTATTTTTTTGAACATTTAAGTAATCTGTGAAATATTATTGTAACTAAACAGGTTTTGAGGGTTTTGAGGTTGACAAATAGGTTGTCAACATGTTGCTTTTTAATCTGTACTTGAAAGATGTTAGTTTTTAATCTGTAACTAAACAGATTTTTGAGGTTGGTGCTGTGTATAATTTGAATGGTATGACTTGTTACAAACTTGAATCATATGCAGTTGACTGGTGCTGTGTAACTAAACAGGTCTTGAGTAAAGCTGATAAGTTTTGGTATTATTTTCTGTGTTGTTATTTTCTTTGTTGTCAATCTGAACTGTATGCCGAATTGGTCTATTAGATGTAAACATGGTCCCATTTTGGGCCACATAATATTTGACTTTGTTGATTAACTCATTTGCTAATGGGAAGAAGATTGCTATCGGTACTCATGTAGTCCCTCTTACTGGGTAGATATTTTAAACTGTAGATGTTAATATTCGAGGATTTTTGTCACTTAAAATATCAAAGCTTGTGTCATGTACTGGATATGTCAAATGTGAGGGTCTGTGGTAAAAACACAATGAATGTAGAGAAGTCATGCTGATGCCTATGCTGATCTATCAAGAATAGGTGATATATTGGTAATCAGGTTCAGGTGGGAAATGCTTGTAGAAGATAATGTAATGTAAGAATTTAAATTGCCATGGAGAAGACCAGGCTAAAGAGGAATTGAGGGAAATAATTTCACATGGTGCAGAATAGCTATATCAAAATGAGATTGCATTCTTACTTTTTCATGGAGACCAGTTGATTGTCTTCAAAATGCGAAATTCAATCTTTAAATTACAGCTGACAATCTTCAAGACAACCATCTTAATCAGATGATGCAATGACAGGTGAGTAACATGAAGGCTGAGTAAAGATTATGCTGAAGTTATATTGCAGTGGAAAAAAGAAAGCTATGGACTGGTTTCTAAGCGTGTTTTAGAAGGCATATAAGGCTGCTTAGACTGAAATTCTAACAAATCAGTGACAAAATATTGGGGCAAAAAGTAGTATACTGTGGAGCAAATACTTTGATGTTATGTCCCTTCTTGACAGTGTAAGAAGCCTGGATTGCCAAGGTCTTCAATGGTAGAACAGTGTGATGTACCATTCATTTTTCACTATCTTTGCATTAAAAAGAGTTCTTTCATTGTCAAACAACAAAAATCTACCAAAGGTATAGATAAGATCCAAAAATATCAAATTTGTACACCATTTAAAGTGCAACATTTACAAAGCTTTTACAACTAAAACAATAAAAAACACACAAACATAGCTAATACTGTCTGTCCTGCCATCATCACCATTTTTTCAAATTTTTCCAATCATTTCAATCTTGTCTTCATATGGCGTATATCATCCTTCAACTGCAAGATTTCGAGATAAATCTCAGGCAAACCCCTTGTTGGATCAGAATTTGTAGGTGCATCATTAGTTGGTAAACACCATTCAAAATAACTACACCTATTGTCTGGGCAGCAGTAATATAGTTTGTTCTTGTTTTGCTCACTTTCAGAAATCTTGACAGTAGCTCGTTTATCGCATCTACACTTGCGGTTGACAAAAAGGTATGGACTATCACAGCGATTAACACTTGAAGACGACATCTACACATGAAGACTAACTACTGATTACTCTCACAAATAACAAAGTACCATAAACAATTTTGATAAAACTGAAACATTGTACAACATAAGTTATAAAAAGGTTTTGGAAGTTAAACAGAAGTTGGGTTCCCTTTTATTTTTGTAGGTTTTGGAAGAACTCCAAGTGAGATTTTTCTAGGTGAAAAAGCCAGTCAGTATTGATTGGAGTTAAAAGTTACTTTAATGTACCATCATCTACCTTTTCAAAGATGTTTACAAAGACAAAAATAAAACAATAAATTGTCAACTGATCCAATCAAGGAAAGTGGGAGGAAATCAAATATGAAAAAGAACAAGCATCTATGAAATCAGATGATAACGATGAATTAAAGTAGTGATATGATCCAATCACTACTGTAAAACATATAACAATAAATCTAATGGAAAAAAGAATAATTAACTTGTGGCTTACTTTGCCTCCTCAGGTCTAATAATTTGGCCATCAAGTAAGAGATCGGCCAAGGTATGTATGAAAAAGAAAAATTAATTTGGGGCTTACTTTGCTTTTTCGTCTTAAACAAGAACTGTGTTGTCCATGGCATCGGCCATAGCCCAGTTAATTCTTTTACTTTCTCATGGCATCAGCCATAGCTCAGTTCTCGTCTAAAACATTGTCTGAAACAAGAACTGTGCTGTCCATAAAGGAAGAAATAGAGTAATAAAAGGCATACCTCAAGAAGAACCCACCAAGACGCCAAGCCGTGGAGCAGAAAACCCTTGAGAAGAAAATATAAGTGAAGAGAAGAAAGAGGAATAGGGTTTGAGATTAAATAGGAGGCATACCTGGAGAAGAAGTTGCTGAGACGCCAAGCAGTGCTGAAGAAAACCCTTGACAAGAAATTGCTGTCAGGGTTAGGCCGTGAAGAAGAAATCCTACGAGAAGACCTTGAATAAGGGCATTATTGTTCGATAGAAGTATTCTAGGGTTTAAGATGAAGGAAGAGATGGAGGAAGGCATACTTGGAGAAGAAACTCGCTGAAACGCCAAGCCGTGGAGAAGAAAACCTTGAGAAGAAAACGGAAGTGAAGAGAAGAAAGAGGAATACAATTTTCTAAGAAGTAAGGCTAAACAATAGACCTTAGTAAGGGTATTTTTGTCTTAAAAAAAATTGAGCCTCTGCCGTTAAGTTGAAAGTAACGGTATGGGTGAGATTGTATGATAGCATCATTATAGGGGTATTTTGTATAACTTTTGAAAAAGCAGGGTAGTTCTATTCATTTCATAACAGTAGAGGGGGTGTCTATGTAATTTTCCCTAAAATTAAAGTTGGCATTTAAAATTATGGTTAAACACTCTTACTTAAAAAGGGGTCATTGTAATTGTAAGAAACTACTGGATAGTAATTGTATTTAGACCTAAGTCCAGGGATGGTATGAGAAATAAACTAGATTTTTAGGGTTTTGTAACTTATTCCCCTATCTCTTTCGTCCTCTGCTCCTCTCTTTCTTTCAAGAGGTTAGGGTTTAGGTAGAAGGTGATCTTGAAATACCATTGCCAATGGCAATCTGTTGTAAGCTCTACCTGTCTTCTCTCTCTTTGTCCATTTGGAACAGAGGAAGTTCCCACCTATAGTTCAAGGGAAAGGTGGAATATTTTTTGGGAGAAGTCAAAATTAAATACAATACCGCAATAGCTCAATAGGCAAAGATTCTCAATAGGCAAAGATGAGATTTTTGCCTGCAAAAGTGGGCAATCACCAATGCCATGAGATCAGTTCTCGGATGTCGAATCACATTCCCACCAACTTCATTAGCAGAGAATCCAAATACCAAGAAGATGCTAAGATTTTAGAAGATCAAAGGAAAGGCAGTACCTAGAAAACAGACCTCAAAACTAGGAAAAATAAATCCATATATCCAGAATTGGGATTTCGTCCAATGCAATGAAAACGGTCCCTCCCACCCTCGAAAAACAACAGACATAAAAGACTAGCAGATCTTCAAAACCTCATATCTATAAAAAAGAAAGAACACATAAATCACTCTCAAATATAAACCAGAAGAGAAAGGCAACTGGAAGAAGAAAGCATGGGATTTATAGGGCAGGAAAGCACAATGTTGGAATAAAAATATTCAAGGGAGATGAATGGTGCAGTTCTTTACTAGTAATGTAGAACAATGATTTCATTGCAAGTGCTCACTGTTTCAACATGTTAGACTTTTCACATTCATAGGGTTTCATCCCAAACCCTAATCGTCCATATAGAGATCTAAAACACAAAGGAGATTCAATGTAAATATAATTATAAAGAGATACTTGTCTGTAGAAGATTGGTTTCCATTGTTAATCTTGAAGCTTTGATCATAATCTTCAATTGCCCGTAGAGGTTCCACTTGATTCTCAATGCTCGTGGGTCTAGAGAGAGGAAAAGCAATTAGGGCTGCAGGGACTCATGACCTAACATATATAATACTGTCACAAACCTTAATCAATTCTATACTAAAATAGGGTTTGCCTATCTCTTTATCTTGTGACAAACCAGACCAAACCGGTTAGCCTAGTGACATAGACTCCCACACTCAATGGACCCGATAATTAATCAAGCCCACACAAAATCACCATTGAATAGTGTGGCCATAGAATCCATTCACATAATAAATCGTCATCTACTTTGATCCAGCTATCAAGCTTGCCAATGTTGAACAACAACAGAAGAAACACCTCAATGTACGGCATACAATTTTCTTTCAGTCACATACAAATGCTTACTTAACAGCATGAATCACCTTGAGATAATGAGTGACAATCTTTGACCGAATTACCTTCAATCGAGTCACCTCAAAACCTTATACTTGATATTATCCACCTCAAGGGAAACCGCCTACAGTTGGGATTAATATTACACTTTGGCTTACCGCCATTGTTTTTTTGGCTGAATAATGCCTTTTAACCTTGGTTGAATACTGCTTTGTTTATTTCTGGCTAAATACTGTCTGGTCTGTCTTTGGCTAAACAATGCCTGGTGTTTGGCTAAATATTGTCTGATTTGTCTTTGGCTAGATACTGCCTGTTTTATCTTTGGCTAAATACAACTTATTTTTTCTTTCATTAAATACAGCCTGATTTGAATCACAAACAACACAAACAAGCATGACATTAAATCTAAACAAAAAACCTCCCACTAATTAAGCATATCAAAATAATATGTGACTACAATGTTATACATAGGTCTTCAAAGAATCCTACTACCAAAGTATCACAGTATAACAATCCTCTTTTGTTTTTGAAGAACTTGAAAGCACCCAACTATTCAATCATAACTGTGAACTTAGAATTCAATATTTAACACACAAAATATTCATTGCATAAAGAAGCCTTATGATAAAATAAAGTTTTATTGAAAAGCCTCAATAAGATCCTGTCTTGATAAATCTTAAACTGAAAACAAACTCTCCTTTATGGAGGAAACAAAAACTGAAGATTCAAAATATCAAAACTGAATTCAAATAATTCCTAACTATCAATGTAACTGATTCCCAATTAGACTTGTATTTCACGAACATGATGACTTCATTCTTTCTGTGTATCATCCTCCTTAGAACTCCAAGAGTTCTGTTTCTTCTTCTGTCAACGCTTTCTGCTCCTGCAATCCCTCTTCATGTGCCCTTTCTTTTGACACCAAAAAAATTTGATGTCCCTCAGATCCCTTTCCTCACACTGCTCCTTAATATCCTTCTCCTTGTTGTAGGATTTCTTTCCTTTATCAGAAAATTATTTTTCTTTCTTGGAGGGTCCAATTCCTTGTTGTCTAGTGCCCTCACTAGAGTTTTGATTGTGAAATGTAGTATTGATGGTCTCAAAAACCTCCTTTTTGTTACTTTCTTCATCTTTAGTACAAGTAACTATCAATTCATCTAAAGTCCACTTCGTTCTTGAAGTTCTATATGCGACATTAATATGCTTGTACTGATCACTAGGTAGAGATTTCATTGCCAAGTATACTAGATGATCCTTATCAACATGATTTCTTATATTCTTGAGTTTTCCAGCTATACCAGCAAGCCCTACAATATGATCTCTGATACTACCATTTTCATCATAAACTATGGTAGATAATTTCACCATTAAAGTACCCATTTCTCTGTTTCCTCATATTTTACTTTGATGCCTTTCAATAAACTCTTGGTAATTTATTTTCCCTTAATTCAGTCTAGTATAGACTCAGGGACATAATGCCTAATCATGAGGAAACATTTCTTATTTACATTTTTCCATTTTTCCATTATATTTCAGTTGGGGTACTAGCATCAATGAGATCAGTAGGTTTGTCCTTAGTGATACCCATATCTAGGTCTAACATACATAAATAAATCTCTAGTTCCTTAGTTTATTGTTTGTAATTAGTTCCAAAGAGAATAGGTACACTAACAAGACTACTTGCTTGAATAGACATCCGGAGATTATCATCCTGAGATGATAATGATACTTCAGGTAGATTATAAAATGATAATGCATAATTATTGTGCAGAGTAGTAAATAAAGACATGACTCACACTCACAAACCAATTGTGCTAACATTAACATGATATATACAAGCAAGTAACCCTTTTTCAGGTGTCAACCAAAAGATACATTCATCCTTCGGGACAAACATGCACTTGGTCTCCCCAGTGTTTGTGCTTAACTGCGAAAGAACAATGATCATAAAAAATTCCATCACATTTGGGTTAATGAGAGCCCTAAAGTCAAAACCTTCTATCCATGTGCATGAATTTACCTTCAAAAATTTGGTAGCGCCACCTTTGGATGGACACTTTCGGTTTAGCTGCTCTTACAAATGTGTGGATTATATATATATATATATATATATATATATATATATATCCTGAATTTTAGAGCATCCTGAAGAGACAAGACTTACCACTTTGGTGGGTTTCAATTGATCCTAACATGATACTCACAAACTCTCATAACAACTACATTTCGTAATGTCTTTTGAGTGAACACTCCTTCACTTTGAAGCATTTATAAATATACAACATTGAATTTGAAGACATCATAATGAAATGAGGTGTGCTACTATAGTGGGTTTTACCTAATTCCACCATGATATCACCGAACTCTCTTTGCAGTGAAAGTGGGATTTTAAACATCATGAAGTCACAATTATATTCCAAATATAGAGCTAAACATTTATAGAAAGTATGCACAATAATTCATCAAGATACATGGTATGTATTAACAAAATATCCTATAAGAAGACTACAAATCGGGTCCTAGAGGATACTTTCAGTCCAAAAACATCTTTTCCTTGGTCCCAAAATTACTCATATTACATACTAAAATGAAGATCTCGACGAGATGAGTCCAACGCAAAAAACCACACCCCAGTCGGAGGACAACACGCCCTCACGCTCTCTTAAAAGACGGTGAGTCTATTTACTCTCTTGGAACCTGTTCAAGCAAATTCAGATCGGATCGATCCGGTTTGGTCTAGGTTAGGTTGGTCAGGTTTGACTTGGTTCGAACCGAACTGAATATATTAACCCTTTTTTTGTTTAGGCCAAACGATCTTGGTCTGGACCATGGTTTATCCATCGAGTTGGTTCATAGGTTCGACCACCGGTCTAAATCGGTTTACATATCTAGGTAAGCGAGACAAAAGGTCGAGTTGTCAGGCCAGTTGGGCAAGTTGTCAGACCTGGTCAATGGGTCAGGTTATCATGTCCATTGACCGGGTCATTGGATCAGGTCAACGGTGGACCGGGTCGCACGTGTTACCCACATGTGCAACAGACGAGGGTTGCACGAGGCTGTCCCTAGGTCAACTTGGGCCCAGTTAGACCACAGCCGAGCCAACCTCTTAGGGTTTCCAAGTTAACCCGGCATTGACCGGGTCAATGCTGCAATTAATTTTTTCTTTCCCTTCGATTAAAATTTACTTGTGACTACTAACGGCGGTTATTTTTATATTTCTGTCACTGTTTCTCTGAGATCTTTCCAATGGTATATAGTTTGATACTTTTTATCGGTCGAAAAATTTCATCGGTGGTGGGAAATCCCCGACTGATTCAATCCAGAATCCTATAAATTTTTCTCTTCTAATCTAATCAATCATTACTAGTCTCTACAATCAATTCCCATTGATCTTAGGTCTGTATGGTAGGCCCAGTTGCTAGACTTTTTACATTCATAGGGTTTCATCCCATATCTTAATCATCTATATAGAGATCTAAGCACAATGGAGATTCAATGTAATATAAATACATACCTGTACGTAGAATATTGGTTTCCACCATTAATCTTGAAACTTTGATCACAGTCTTCTGTTGCTATTGAAACTGGGCTAGCTGATGTATCTTGTTCCCTGCAAGATAAGATAAATGTTATCAGAGCTAGACAGTGATGTCCGGTGTCCACTCTGACGATTAAGTCAGTAATAAAGCAATCAACATAGAGCTTACAAGAAAATGGTAAGCTCCTTAGAGAGGTGGGTTCCTTGAGTATTCTCAGAGAGGCTAGGAAATCAGATGTCATTACCTGTAATCGTTGTGTATTTATATAAAGGACACACCTGCATCATAGATAGACATGCCATCCGATGATTGAGAGTTTGAGATCCTGTGATGACTCCACCGGGATGGAATTGGGTAAGTATCACTATTTGAGTTGATCGAATCATCTCGAATGAGCGTAGGATCTTCATCTTATGGTTAGGCAAAACCACCATCCCTGCCCCTACAGATTGCCATACACGTCCTTCACGGATAGAGGATGCGGTTCCAATCTGATTTGTCAGATCACTTTTTAATAAGGATCCCCATGGTGCGTCGGGGATTAGCCCAGAGATCAAGCACGTACGAACATTCATTTGCTTCCTTTTACTATCACCAAGGTGTCCTGAAGGTGACACCTGGTAGGACACATGCCGCCTTCCCATTAAGATCTATCATCGGACACGTGCCGCATTCCCATTAAGATCTATCATCGGACACGTGTCGTGCTACGATCGGTTAGGAGAAATATGTCATCTACAGTTGCCCCTTGCTTCTGCGGACTCATCGAGTGTGAAGAAGCAATTTCAATATCACAGTATATTTCATTCCAGGTTGTCATAGTGGATTATAAGTTGCTTGAAGCTGTACTACTTGAGCCGTTTTGAAGTCGCACTTCTTAAGTTTCTGTTTTACCAAAGAATGTAGTGACGACTTAGAATATGTAGTAGTGACTTGGAAGATGTATCTGTCACACCCCAATTTTGCACCAACCAGAATGGTGTGATGAACCGTCTATGATCTAATGGTTCAACCAAGATCTCGAATAGGCTGTGTCCCTTTGCTTAAACCATATACATCCACAACCATAATCAGAGTAAATAAACAATAGCGGAACTCTTTAATATTAATGAATTGAGTATCTAACAGTGATAACATAAATAAAGTATTCAATTATCTCCAAAAGACTAGGACATAAAATCAAATAAATTAATCAATTACATCTTTTGAATAATCCAACAAATAATCTAATCAAAGATGCATGAGTTGCACTCGCACGACGAATCATGCGACTCCATCATAGCATCTACATCCATCGCCGCAACATGCCCGTACATTGGAGCATTCATATAATCTTCTACTGTAGGACCTGCATCATCAACTAAAAATATTCGACGTCGAAAGGGTGAGCACACATCATGGCTCAGTGAGCAAACAAAACAATGCAACAAACATATGCATGCAATCAATTCATATATTTGGTCTGGTCCATAAGTTTACAATGTGCAATAGAAAGGATAGGTGGCCGCCGCACCTCTATACACGAGTGTGTGAAGCTATCCAATGGATCAGACACCATTGCCATCCCACATGCACCCATCATGGAATAGAGATAGAGCTAAAGCGCCTGGATCAAACATCGCATGACACTTCCCCTGATGCCCTACCCATACCAACACGTAAGCCCCTATTGGCGAGGGCTTACAAACTGGGCTCGCAACTAACCAATCCTAATGTCAAACAGTGTATCCAAGGCCTCACCTCAGCATCCCTCAATACGTTCATAGAGATAGAGCTAAGGCCCCCTGGCAGAGTCAGAGACTACACGGTCCGAGACCACCTCCCCTGATGCCCTACGACGTAATAGTTCTGCTAAGGTAATGGTGATACGACGATGTCAGTGGACAAGACTTGAGTAGAGATAGAACTAGAGTTTGGTGACCAGGATGAACTATAGTGTCACGTCCTCCCCCTGATGCTCCACTCGCATTAAGCACACTAACCACACACATACATTCACATGCCTATTTCTAGCATCATCATCATCATCATGTTATAAATAAACTGAGTTAAATATGCGTGAACAGTAATAACAGGAATATTGGATGACATGTGAAATGCACAATACATGCATACAAGCATAGAATCATTCATGACATTGGACTCAATAAATAAAAATAGTTTATTATTAACCAATTAATTTAGGTCTTGTTCCCTCACCTTTGGTCGATAATAGATCCTCGTTCAAGCTTTGTAATTCACTCTTAGACCACTTGGAAACCTAACAAATTTATAGATTTTAAATTAGAATTAATTCCCATGAATTTAGACTAATAGAAACTGAGGGGTCGCAGGTGTGGCAGCACCTGTGGTCTCAGTTTCTGCGACCACAAGGCGTGTGGTCGCAAGGTGTGGTCGCATATCCTGCGACCACACCCTCCCTGGAACTTTTCGAGGGCATGTGGTCGGATATGTGTGTCTCATGTGGTCGCACATCATGCGACCACACGTGCGACCACACGTGTGATGGTCGACCTTTCACTCTCAACTCCAATTCCTTCATGCTCAGATTCCTTGGCTTATCATTATGGTCCTTCCTATGATTGTTCTATGGCTTAGAACTAGTATTTTATACAGAATCCATTGTCTACATAATTTCCTCCCATGGATTTTCTTAGAATTTATCCATTGATTGATGATTTGGGTTTCACCTAAATCCTATCTCTTTCATGAACTATTCTAGGCTCTCAATTTAACACGGGGAATGTTTTCATACCTTAAGCTTGTTGAAGATTCAAAGTTTTCTCTGAATTTTCTTCCTCTTTAGTCTTCTTCTTCAATTCTCCTTCTCTTCCTTCTCTTCTCTTTCTCCCACTTTCAGTTTGAGTTCTAAAAGGGTGAAGAGGTTAAGGGATGTCCTATTTATAGAAGAAAACCCTCCATAATAAGCCCTACTGAGTTTAGGAAAGAACCCCCTTCGGATTAGGAAGGTTTCCTAAACTCGATTCTGTTTGGAATCTGTGTGGTCAGAGGTGGGGTTGCAGAACCCGTCGACCACACCCTCTGAAACATGCGATCACATGACCTAAATTCCTGTGGTTGCATTATTTTGAGGTGTGGTCGATCACACCTGTTTAGGCATGCAACCACACGCTCATAATTGACTATTTTTGAGTTAAATTTCATACCTGGTCTTGTGGTTTCTTCATACACTTGGTCCACTTGGTCCGACCATGATAGGAAAACTTGATACAAGGTGCTAAGACTGGTTAGTTCGATACGGGTCTTACAACTCCCCCCTCTTATTAGAAATTTCATCCTCAAAATTTACACATACCTTTCGAGTCGAAAAGGTGAGGATATTACTTTCGGATAGCATTCTCTTCTTCCCATGTGATCTCTTCTACATCTTGCCTTCTCCAAGTAACCTTAACGTAATAAATGTCACGGTTGCATAGACGTTGAACCTTTCGGCTGGTGATTTCAGTTGGTGCTACTTCGAATGTCAAATCATCAGTTAGACCCGGTGGATCCGCTGTTATAACGTATGTTGGATATCTATCATACTTCTTCAATAATGAGATATGAAATACATCATGCACACTTGACATAGATGGAGGTAGTGCTAACTGATACGCCACTTTTCTACGTTTAGTGAGAATCTCATATGGCCCGACATATCTTGGACTTAGCTTCCCTTTCTCTCCGAATCGTTTTAAGCCTCGCATAGGTGATACTTTCAAGAATACCTTATCACCTACAACGAATTCATGGTCTCGACGTCGAGTATCTGCATATTATTTCTGACTATTCTGAGCAGTTCTAACTCTTTTCTTGATAATATCGACTACTCGATAAGTCTCTTCAACAAATTTTGATCCAACAATACTCTGTTCACCAACTTCATTCCAAAACAAAGGAGTTCGACACTTCCTATCATACAGTGCTTCATAGGGTGACATTTGTATGGTAGCTTGATAGCTATTGTTATAGGCGAACTCGATCAATGATAGTTTCTCATCCCATGATCCCTTGAAATCAATAACACAGGCTCGAAGCATGTCTTCTAAAATCTGAATGGTACGCTCCGACTGTTCGTCTGTCTGAGGATGGAATGCAGTATTAAACTTCAACGTTATACCCATAGCCTTCTGTAATCCTTCCCAAAACTTTGAGGTAAAGCGTGGGTCTCTATCGGACACAATGCTTTCAGGTACACCATGCAATCTGACAATATTACCCACATATAACTTGGCTAACCTCTCTAGGGTATACTGAGATTGTATAGCTATGAAGCGAGCTATTTTAGTCAGACGATCTACAATCACCCAGACCTCGTCAACTACTCGGGGAGTCAATGGTAACCCGATGACGAAGTCCATAGTGATGCGGTCCCATTTCCATGCCCGTTCTGAAAGTGGTTGCAACAATCCTACAGGTTTTTGCCTTTCAGCCTTTACCCTCTGATAGTTTAGGCATTGAGACACAAATTTAGCTACATCTGCTTTCATTCCTGTCCACCAATATAATTTCTTCAAATCATGATACATCTTCGTACTTCCAGGATGTACCGAATAAGCGGTGGTGTGAGCTTCCTTCATTAGTCTGTGTCTAATATCCAAGTCTTCATTTTCAGGAACACATACTCTTCCTTTATATTTTAGTACCTTTTCAATGTCCAAGGTGAACTCAGGAATAGTCCTACCTTTTTCGATATCTTCTTGCACCGTCCTCAGATAAGGGTCTGATTTAATAGCGGCCTTCACTTCATCTAATATATCAGGTATAATCTTCAATGTTGCGAACATTTTTGGAAACTGATGAATAAACCCTTGGTTAGTTGATCCACCTGGTGCATCTATCACGAACTGCTCATTACCATGATTGAATACTTTTCCTGTAACACACATTGCCACAGTCGTGTTAACCTCTCCTTGGGATTTTATCATTGCTTTTCTGCTTAGCGCATCAGCAACTACATTAGCCTTCCCTGGATGATATTGGATATCGCAATCATAATCCTTCAATAATTTCAGTCATCTTCTTTGTCTCATGTTCAACTCTTTCTGATTGAAAAGATAAGTAAGACTCTTATGATATGATTTAATTTGAAATTTTTTGCCACATAAATAATGTCTCCATATCTTAACAACATGTACTACTGCTGCTAATTCCAAGTCATGAGTAGGATAGTTCTTCTCATGTGTCTTCAGTTGTCTTGAGGCATACACAACTACCTGTTCTCCTTGTATAAGCACACATCCTAAACCCAACCCAGACGCATCAGTGTACAAGGTAAATGGTTGTCCTGGAATAGGAATAGTCAAGATGGGAGCAGATACCAATCTAGCTTTCAATGTTTGAAAACCTTTTTCACATTTGTCGGTCCAAACAAACCTTTCTCCTTTCTTAGTCAAACTGGTGATAGGTATGACGATTCTAGAGTAATCTTCCACGAATCGTTGGTAATACCCAGCTAGACGTAGGAAACTTTTGATTTCTGCAACACTCTTAGGTGCTTCCCACTTCACAATGACTTCAATCTTGCTAGGATCCACTTTAATTCCCTCAGCGGATACAACATGGCCTATGAAAGCGACCTCATTTAGCCAAAACTCACACTTTGTAAATTTGGTGTAAAGCTTCTCTTTTCTTAGTCACTGCAGAGTGGCTCTTAAATTCATGATATGAGTTTCCTTGTCTTTGGAGTAGACCAATATATCGTCAATAAACACAATGACTGACGTATCCAACATATCATGGAATACCCGATTCATGAGTTCCATAAAAGTTGCGGGTGTATTAGTCAATCCAAAAGACATGACTAAAAATTCATAGTGTCCATATATTGTTCTAAATGCTGTCTTCGAAATATCACCTTCTTTAATCTTCAATTGATGGTATCCTGACCGAAGATCAATCTTGGAGAACACCTTGGCAACTTGCAACTGATCGAACAAGTCATCGATCCAAGGCAACGGGTACCAATTCTTGATTGTAAGCTTATTCAATTCCCGATAATCTATACACAGTCGAACACTACTGTCCCTGTCACACCCCAATTCTGCACCAACCAAAATGGTGTGATGAACCGTCAATAAACCAACGGTTCAACCAGGATCTCGAATAGGCTATGCCCACGTTGTTAAATCAAAACACATTTCACATTAATCAGAGATAATAAAGTAAATAACGAAAGTCTTACAGATAATGAACTGAGGTCTAGTCATGATAAATAATTGATATTCCATTTATCTCCAAGTAACCAAAACATAATTTAATACATATTACAATATCCAAATACGGAAATTAAACACTAAGCATATCCATAGTTGAAACGCTAGCTTGACGAATCACAATAGTCCTCCATAGCTTGCTCATCATAGCCGCCACCCGTTTACATGTTGGCTTGTTGACATAATCTTCAACCGTAATACCTGCAACATCAGAAACTAAAAGATTTGTGCGCACGAGGGTCAGCTCTCCAACTTGAGCTCAGTGAGAAAACAAAACAATGCAACAAACATATGCATGCATTCATCCATATCTTTGGTCTGGTATATAAGTTTGCAATGTGCTATAGAAAGGTTTGGTGGCCGTCGCACCTCTATACACGAGTGTGTGGAATCGCTCAACGGATCAAATACCATCGCCGCCCCCACATGCACCCACCATGGGATAGATATAGAGCTAAAGTGCTTAGGACCGCATTGCATCACACTTCCCCTGATACTCCACCCATACCAACACGTAAGCTCCTCTTGGCGAGGGCTTGCAAACTTGGCTCGCAACTAACCAATCCTAATGTCAAATAGTGTATCCAAGGACTCACCCCAGCATCCCTCAATATGTCCATAGAGATAGAGCTAAGGCCCCCCGGTAGAGTCGAAGACTACACGGTCCGAGACCACCTCACCTGATGCCCTACGACGTAATAGTTCTGCTAAGGTAATGGCGATACGACGATGTTAGTGGACAAAACTTGAGCAGAGATAGGGCTAAAGTGCTTAGGACTGCACCGCATCACACTTCACCTGATGCCCCACTCGCATCAAGTACACTAACCACACACAAATATTCACATGCCTATTCCTAGCATCATCATCATCATCATGTTGTAAATAAATAGAATTAAATATGCATGAACAGTAATAACAGAAATAGTAGATGACATGTGATATGCACATTACAATCATATAATCATAGCATCATACATGGAATTGGACTCAATAAACGAAAACAGTTTATTATTAGCCAATTAGTTTAGGTCTTGTTCTCTCACCTTTGCTTGAGTGTAAATCCTCTTTCAAGCTTTAAGAATCATCTTTATAGCAATAGGAAAACCTAACAAGTCGATAAATTTTAATTAAAATTAATTCCAACAGGTTTAAGCTTGCTGTAAAGCTAGGGTCATAGGATGGGTCGCCGGTTGGGTCGCAGGTTTCTATGACCCCAGGGTATAGGGTCGATCCTAGGGTCAGTTGTCCCATCGACCCTAGGTGCGACTGCAGCCTCCCTAGACTTCCCAAGAGCATGGGGTCGATCCTATGGTCTGGTAGGATCGGTTCCCAATCGACCCTACGTGTGACCGCACGTGGTTTAAGTCGACCTTTCATTCTACAGTCTATTATTTCATGTTTGAGTCCTTTGGCTTACTTCCATAGTCCATTCTATGATTGTTCTATGGCTTAAAACTCCAAGTTACTCATTTTACATAGTTTTCAATGATTTCCTCCATGATTTCCATTGGAATTTATCCATGGATGGATGGTATTGGGGTTTCTCCTAACCTAACTTCATCATAATCTATTCTAAGCTTTCAATTCAGATAGGGATTGATGTTCATACCTTCTGTAGTCTGAGTTTCAAAGATTTCTCTGAACTTCTTCTTTTTCCTTAGCCTTTTCTTCAAGTTTTCCTTTTCTTCTTCTCTTCCTTCTCTTATCTTTCTCTCACTTTCAATTAGGGTTCTAAAAGGAGTGAAAGATGCTTAGGGACGTCCTATTTATAGAGGAAAACCTCCCAAAATAAGTCCCATTGAGTTTAGGAAAGGTCCCATTCAAAATTAGGAAAGTTTCCTAATTTTTGATTTGTGCTATTTTTGCTGTTTTCCTAGGGTCGATGGTAGGGTCGATGCTAGGGTGGCATAATCCGAGACCCATGCGACCCCACGACCAAAAATTCATGGGTTGGACTTCTTTTGAGGTGGGGGCGACCCTACCTGTTTAGGCATGCGACCCTACCCTCATTTTGACTGTTTTTGAGTAAAATTTCACATTGGGTCTTGGGTTTCTTCACGCACTTGGTCCACTTGGCTCGACCATGATATTTAGACTGGTCATAACACGAAATGTAAGGTTAGACTGGGTTCGTGACGTGCGGGTCTTACAACTCCACCACCCTTAAAAGAAATTTTGTTCTCGAAATTTGAACGTAAGCATCTTACAACTCCCCCCTCCTTAAAATAAATTTTATCCTTAAAATTTGAATTTAGGTGGAAATTCTATTTCCACATTGCATCTTCTTCTTTCCATGCAATCTTCTCCACGTCTTGTCTTCGCCAGATTATCTTTATATAATAATTATCCTAGTTTTTGAGATGTTGTACCTTTCAACTAGTGAACTAGGCTGGTTCCACTTCAATAGTTAAATCTTCTATTTAATCCAGTGGATTAGTGGTCAATACCTTTGATATGGATCTCCAACATACTTCTTCAATAGAGATACGCAAAATACGTCATGCGCACTAGACATGGACAGCGGTAATGCTAGTAAATATGCAACTTTTCTATGTCTCTCCAAAACTTTACAAGGTCCAACACATATATAGGATACCACTTTCCCTTTTTGCTGAATTGCTTTAAACCATACATAAGTGTTACTTTCAAGAACACTTTGTCATTTACAGCGAACTCAAGGTCTTGGTGTCTCTCCTGACAAACTTGAGCTATCTTGACCATTTTCTTTGATCCTGTTTGCCACTCGACAGGTTTCTACAATAGACTTAGGTCTTAAATTTCTTCATTCACCAACTTTATTTTAAAATAGAGGAATTTGACATTTCTACCGTACCAGGCTTTATAGGTGACATCTACATAGTAGTTCGATAGTAATTTCAATCCACATATAGCTTAGTTAGTCGCTCTGAAGCATACCGAGGTTGTATAGCAATGGAATGAGTTATCTTCCTAAGATGATCAACAATCACCCAAATTACGTCAACCGTTCTAGGAGTCAGTGGCAAATCAGTGACATAGTTCATTGTAATGCAGTTTCACTTCCAGACTGGTTCTGATGGTTGTTGTAGTAAGCCATGTTGGTCTTTGTCTTTCAGCCTTGACTTACTGATAATTCAAACACTGGAATACGTACGAAGCCACATTTATTATCATTCCTCTTTACCAGTACATTCTCTTCAGGTCATGATACATATTGATACTCCAGGATGTCCTGCATATTGAGTACAATGGGCTCTTATCATTATCCTCTTCATGATATCTGAGTCTTTATCTTCAGGTATTCAGAATCTACCTCTGCATCTGAGTACCGTCTCCGCATCCAAAGTAAGTCAGGGTTAGGTTTTTCCTTCTCTAAATCTTCTTACCCCGCTCTTAGATATAGATCTAACAAAATTACTACCTTTACTTCATCCATCAATTCAGAGATGATCTTTAATGCCATAAGCGCAGCCGACGAACTATTGCTCCATAAGTTCATCTATAATTTCTCGCTCAATTGGATTATCATGAGTTTCTATTATATGTTACTCTCCTTTCAATCTGAATTTGTTGCTGTGAAACATAAGACAGCATCTATACTGGTTCCTTCCTCGGACTTCATAATTCCCTTTTTGCGTAAGGCCTTAGCTACTACCTTAGCCTTGCTCGGATGACACTGTATATCACAGGCTTAATCCTTGAGCAATTCCAGCCATTTTCTTATCTTTATGTTCAACTCTTTCTAATGAAGAGATAAATAAAACTCTTGTAATCCGATTTAATTTGAAAATTTTCTCTATATAGGTAATGTCTCCAAGTCTTGATTGCATAACTCATCACCGATACTTCCAAGTCATGAGTAAGGTACTCTTCTCATGCTCCTTCCGTTTTCTTGAAGCATATACAATCGCTTATTTACCTTGCATCAACCCGCATCATAGATCCAATCTGAAAGCTTCGATATTTAGGATAAACGGTTTCCCTGGTGTCCGAATGATCAAGATGGGAGTTGATATCAACCTTACTTTAGAATCTGGAAACATTCTTCACACTTATCTGTCCAATTAAAATCCTCTCCCTTCTTGGTTAGCTTGGTAAGAGGTTTTTGCGATCTTAGAGTGGTCCTCTACAAATCGTCTGTAATAACCAGCTAAACCTAAGGAACTTCTGATCTTCACAATATTCTTAGGCGTTTCTCACCATACAATTGCTTTTATCCTAATAGGGTCTACTTTCGTCCCTTTTTATAATGCTATGTGATCTAAGAAGATCACTTTATTTAGTTAGGTCTCATATTTCTTGGACTTGGCATAAAGTTTTTCCCTTCTCAGCTGTTGTGAAGCTGTTCCAAGATCTATTGAATGAGTTGCTTCATTTTTAGAATAAACCAAAATATCATATATGAAAACTATGACCAACGTGTCCAACATGTCATGAAACACCCAGTTCATCAGCTCCATAAAATATGTAAGGGCATTGGTTAATCCAACCATCATAATCGAGAACTCATAATGTTCAATCTCGATTTTAAAGGTATCTTCGAGATATCGCTGTCTAAATTCTTCAGCTGTTGATATCTTGATCGAAGATCAATCTTAGAAATTACCTTTGCTCCTTGCAACTGTTTAAAACAAGTCATTGATCTGAGGTAGTAGATATCGATTCTTGATCATGAGCTTATTTAGTTCCCGGTAGTCTATACATAATCTGATACTACCGTCCTTCTTCTTCACGAATTGCATTGGTGCTCCTTGTGATGCTATACTTAGCCGATTAGAACCCTTGTCTAATAACTCCCGTAGTTGAGTCTCAATCCCTTCAACTACATAGGAACTACTCTATAGGTGCCTTTGACATAAGTATCGTTCTTGGTAACAAGTCGATGACGAACTCGGTCGCATGATCAGATGGTAACCCAGGTAAGTCTCTTGGGAAACATTGAAAATTTATGCATCACATCAGTATCTTCCATCTCTGGTGCTTTTTTGGTAGCGTATACCACAAATACCATATTTCCAATTCCTTTTTCTTCAAAGCATCTCTTCGCCTTTAGCATAGAGAGGATCAGCTTTCACTTTTTAGGCAATGCTTCCAATAAAACTAAATTATATGCGGTCTTTATTCTTGAATGATAACCTCTTATATGCACATAACACTTGTAGAGTATTGAGACAACCAATCTATTCCCAAGATGACGTCAAAGTCTACCATCTCAAGTTGACTCAGGTTGCATCCAAATTTTGTCCATTCATATGATTCGAACATTGTTCATAACACTCATCCAATACAACATCTAGTCCAAAAGGTTTGAACTAGCAAATCTGGTATAAGTCTTAAGAGCTTATGTGGTTCCTTCATCTCTTAGTTTTTCAAAGACTATTGCTTGAAATCTCATATATCCCAAAAAGCTCATTAGCTTACACCTTCTTTTATCATTCTATCATATATCTCAAAAAGCATCTTCTGACTATTTACTCATTACATATCCCAAGTCTAAGCATTAGGGTATATGCTCAAAATGTCATTAATTCTGTCAAACGGTCTTAGTCTTTGCTTAATCATTTCCAACATTGGGCATAACTCAGTATTACTTGTACTAATCTGAATACTATCAATGCCATGATTTTTGACTTTATCCTTGTATCCACTCTTAGATTTGCCTTTAGGAATCTTCTGCCTTGTCAAAATTCATATCGATATAGTCATCTTTAACTTTACTTGAGTGCTATCTACTCTTTCCTAGTTACTCTTGATAGTTTTCACTTTTGCTCATGCACTCTTTTATGACCATATCCATCTATTCAGCAATTTCGAAACAGATCCTCCATTTCTTCATCTGAGGTTCCTTGGCTATAGAATCTAATCTAAATTTAATCATCTTACTTTCCATAATTTCTTATTCACTAAACATCTTATCAATGGATGTCGAGAAATGTAAGAATCAAAATGTTTATCCAAAAGTAATTCATTTTCTTCATTCAATTTAGCATAATGACAAACACTTGCTTTATCTAATGAACTTAAGTTTAAAGGATCAGGAGTAAATCTATGGTAATCTAACCGGCATCAAAAGATCGTCAAGTTGCACGGTGGTCCAAATATATGAAAATAGAGGTTTTACAACTCTTAACCTCATGGTTACAGGTTCTATTGAGTATATATAATGCCATTGGTCAAGGCACTATAGGAATAAATTTAGAGAAAGTTTTCGTACATCAGTAAATCAGGTAAAATCGAAAAGATGTACGCTCAACAGGATTAAACATTTAACTGTTCATTCAGTTCATATCTCTGTTCATGTTGTCGATCATGAGAGTGGCTCAGTTTGGTATAATCAGGACAAATACTTAAAGAACCAATATCTATAACTCCAATTGACAGGTTGAATAAAAAAGGTATCCTATCACGACACAAGAATTTAAAATCAGGTATGTGCATCCTCTATAATCATAAGAGTAAATCAATAATGCACCACATCCTATATAACCTATCTAGTTATAAGGCCACAATAGATTTGATCCTTTGATGAAAATGTTTGAGGCTTCGTCTTCAAAAAATATTCCTCAATCATTATTGAATCATTCTGTCATGATGCAGCTATCCCATATATCCATGGCTGATAAGCGCAACCACCTTGATACACTGCTTGTTGTGTACCAAGCTTCTGCATTGGGATGTACATTACTGGGACTTGCTGTATGGTAGGCACTGTGTTATAGCTAACAGGTGTTGGGGGTACAGTGTTGCTACCAATTGGTATCGTACTTGGTTTGACCCGGAGGTGTTGATGTAGCATCAACAACTTGGGTAGTGATTTACATAGCAACTTGCATAGTCGGTCTCATCTGTTGTTGCTCATGTATTTTGTCTAGCTAAATTTATTACAACCGTGGCCAAGGTACTTGGTAGTTCAGGTGATTGGCTGGAGTGGCCTAGTTGTTCACCTCCTTTGATTTGCTTTAATCTGATTATCATTATTTAGCATTTGCTCAGATGAGTTTTCACTACTCGTTCTCGACCCAGATAGTGGTGGGGTCGAGTTGCAACATCTTCTTAATGCTTACCGGGTAATGGATCACCTTATGGTGGATCTCACTCTGCGTCTCCACGTCACCCAGGAGTATAGCTTTATGTTCTTTTATAGTTACTCTCATTTTTGGTGTATAGCTATTGTTCTCCTATCTCTGTCGCATTCAACCCGAGATCTTTCCCTTTTTTTCTACAGGGATTTAAGCGTTACTAGCCATTTTTCTCCTTTCTCTATCATACATCGAGTTTCACATCTTGTGAGTACCAACTCGGTATTCCAACTTTTCTGCTTTACAGATGCTTCCTTCTTCTTACTGTACTATATCCTTTGTATACTTAGGTAATTGCCCGACTTATAGATAGTACCCTATATTATTTGTTTATCAGGATAATTTTTGATCTTCTCTTTCTGTTTGAGTATATATATGGTTCCACCTTTTATATGTACATTATTGTCTTGTTTAAGTTCTGTCTCAACCAACAAAGGTGCTTATGGTATGTTTGTATTAAAGCTTTTAATTTAACCTAACTCAGTTCATGGACTCCAGTGAAAGTATTCTGGTTTAATGGGTAAGGCCTGAGAGCTCTGATACTAAGTTGTTACACCCAAATTCTGCACCAACCAGAATGGTGTGATGAACCGTCAATAAACCAACGTTTCAATTAGGATCTCGAATAGGCTATGCCCACGTTGTTAAACCAAAACACATTCCACATTAATCAGAGGTAATAAAGTAAATAACGGAGGTCTTACAGATAATGAACTTAGGTCTAATCATGATAAATAATTGATATTCTATTTATCTCCAAGTAACCAAAACATAATTTAATACATATTACAATATTCAAATACGGAAATTAAACACTAAGCATATCCATAGTTGAAACGCTAGCTTGACGAATCACAATAGTCCTCCATAGCTTGCTCATCATAGCCGCCACCGTTTACATGTTGGCTTATTGACATAATCTTCAACCGTAATACCTGCAACATTAGAAACTAAAATATTTGTGCGCACGAGGGTCAGCTCTCCAACTTGAGCTCAGTGAGAAAACAAAACAATGCAACAAAAATATGCATGCATTCATTCATATCTTTGGTCTGGTATATAAGTTTACAATGTACTATAGAAAGGTTTGGTGGCCGCCGCACCTCTATACACGAGTGTGTGGAACCGCTCAACGGATCAAACACCATCGCCACCCCCACATGCACCCACCATGGGATAGATATAGAGCTAAAGTGCTTAGGACCGCATCGCATCACACTTCCCCTGATACTCCACCCATACCAACACGTAAGCCCCTATTGGCGAGGGCTTGCAAACTTGGCTCACAACTAACCAATCCTAATGTCAAACAGTGTATCCAAGGCCTCACCACATCATCCCTCAATACGTCCATAGAGATAGAGCTAAGGCCCCCCGGCAGAGTCAAAGACTATACGGTCCGAGACCACCTCCCCTGATGCCCTACGACGTAATAGTTCTGCTAAGGTAATGGCGATACGACGATGTTAGTGGACAAGACTTGAGTAGAGATAGGGCTAAAGTGCTTAGGACCGCGCCGCATCACACTTCCCCTGATGCGCCACTCGCATCAAGTACACTAACCACACACAAACATTCACATGCCTATTTCTAGCATCATCATCATCATCATGTTGTAAATAAATGGAATTAAATATGCATGAACAGTAATAACAGGAATAGTAGATGACATGTGATATGCACATTACAATCATATAATCATAGCATCATACATGGAATTGGACTCAATAAACGAAAACAGTTTATTATTTGCCAATTAGTTTAGGTCTTGTTCCCTCACCTTTGCTTGAGTGTAAATCCTCTTTCAAGCTTTAAGAATCACCTTTATAGCAATAGGAAAACTTAACAAGTCGATAGATTTTAATTAGAAGGTTTAAGCTTGCTGTAAAGCTAGGGTCGCAGGATGGGTCGCAGGTTGGGTCGCAGGTTTCTGTGACCCCAGGGTATAGGGTCGATCCTAGCGTCGGTTGTCCCATCGACCCTAGGTGCGACCGCAGCCTCCCTGGACTTTTTGAGAGCATGGGGTCGATCCTGTGGTCTGGTAGGGTCGGTTCCCAATCGACCCTATGTGCGACCGCATGTGGTTTAAGTTGACCTTTCATTCTACAGTCTATTCTTTCATGTTTGGGTCCTTTGGCTTACTTCCATAGTCCATTCTATGATTGTTCTATGGCTTAAAACTCCAAGTTACTCACTTTACATAGTTTTCAATGATTTCCTCCATGATTTCCATTGGAATTTATCCATGGATGGATGGTATTGAGGTTTCTCCTAACCTAACTTCAACATAATCTATTCTAAGCTTTCAATTCAGATAGGGATTGATGTTCATACCTTCTGTAGTCTGAGTTTCAAAGATTTCTCTGAACTTCTTCTTTTTCCTTAGCCTTTTCTTCAAGTTTTCCTTCTCTTGTTCTCTTCCTTTTCTTCTCTTTCTCTCACTTTCAATTAGGGTTCTAAAAGGAGTGAAAGAGGCTTAGGGATGTCCTATTTATAGATGAAAACCTCCCAAAATAAGTCCCATTGAGTTTAGGAAAGGTCCCATTCGAAATTAGGAAAGTTTTCTAATTTTCGGTTCGTGCTGTTTTTGCTGCTTTCCTAGGGTCGATGCTAGGGTTGATGCTAGGGTTGATGCTAGGGTCGTATAATCCGAGACCCATGCGACCCTACGACCAAAAAGTCATGGGTTGGATTTCTTTTGAGGTGGGGTCGACCCTACCTGTTTAGGCATGCGACCCTACCCTCATCTTGACTATTTTTGAGTAAAATTTCACATTGGGTCTTGGGTTTCTTCACGCACTTGGTCCACTTGGCTCGCCCATGATATTTAGACTGGTCATAACACGAAATGTAAGGTTAGACTGGGTTCGTGGCGTGCGGGTCTTACAGTCCTTCTTCTTCACAAACAATACCGGTCTTCCCCATGGTGATATGCTGGGTCTGATATAACCCTTGTCCAGTAATTCCTGTAACTGTACCTTTAGTTCCTTCAGTTCAGTAGGAGCCATTCGATAGGGTGCTTTAGATACTGGTGCGGCTCCGGGTATAATATCTATAATGAACTCTGTAGCTCGGTCGGGGGGTAGTCCTAGTAGTTCCTCAGGAAATACATCTGAAAAGTCACGCACAACATCAATATCCTCCATTCGTGGTGCTTCCTTGGTGAGGTCGACCACGGATACTAGATACCCAACTCCTCCTTTCTTGAGGCATTTTCTAGCCTTTAATGCAAAGAAGATGAGTTTTCGTCTACGGGGAAGTTTGGTTCCCGTAAAACTAAACTCTGCTCCTTCCTTGTCTTTAAATGTCAGTTTCTTTTCTGCACATAATAGGTTTGCTGAATGCCGAGCTAACCAATGCATTCCCAAGATAACGTCAAAGTCTGTCATCTCAAGTTGAATTAAGGTTACATCCAAAATCTTCTCGCCGATAAGAACAGGACAAGGTCCATAACCTTTTTCTAATTCCACTTCTAATCCCATAGGCGATCGTACAAGCAATTTGTAGTCTAAAGATCTGAGGGGTAGATTTAGCTTCTTTCCAAATGACATATATATAAAAGAATGAGTAGCTCCAGAATCAAAGAGTACTCTGGCGGGTATGCCATTAATAGGTACGATACCTGTGATTTGTTTTAATTTAGTCTACATGCTCACACAAGGTAATACAAAATGAAAGGTTTAGGTCATACCTGTGACCACATGAGGCGATGCAAAAACATCCTCAGATGTAACTGCATAAATCTTTCCTTGCTGTAGCTGCTTCCTGGGCTTAGGACACTCTCTTGAATAATGTCCCATTTGATTACAATTATAGCATTTTACTCCTTTACTATTTTGCTTCTGTTGAGGTTGGACTGTTGGAGTAGCCTTGGCTGCAGCATTAAAGCCTTGAGTACGGAAGGGTTTAAATGTATTTGTGTTCTCTCCATTATATGAATTTCCATTTGGCCTTTTGATACCTTTATTCTGAGCAATGTAGCTCTCCCTCTGGTTCGATTCTAGTACTCGAGCAATCTGTACTGCTTCATTATAAACTTTCTTTTCTAGTCCCAAAACATGCTCCCGAATGCTTCCCCTAAGTCCCATGACGAACCTTCGGATTTTAGTATTTTCCTCCTGCATACTAGAGGAAGCAAAGAAAAACAGCTATTCATAACGCTATTGATATGCATCCACAGTCATCTGTCCCTGATACAAACTCAGGAACTCTCTTTCCATAGCGTCTCTGAAACTTCTGGGGAAATATTTCTCGAAGAATGCCTCTTTATAGATAGCCCAGGTCAATTGGGCATGCTTGGTTAACAGATAACTCCGAGTAGACTTCCATCAGTGGTGTGCATCTCCTTTTAGCATAAATGTGTCACACAACACTTTTTCTTCCTCATTAACAGTCATCATGAAATTCCTTTCCATCTCGTCGATCCAATGAGATGGCCACAAAGGATCCGCTGGCTTACCATTATATTCTTTAAACTTCATCTTTAGAAAACGCTCGATCAGTCAAGAATGATCCAACTGATACTGAGCATAGGCTCCATATATAGGTGGTTGATATTGGTAACTGCCTTGGGCTACTTTAGGATTTTGTACTGGAGGTTGTACAACTGGCGTTTGAGGTGCTTGAGGTACCGTGTTGCTATCCCCTGGTATGGTGCTATCTTGTCTGGCTGGTATAGGTGTAGTATGTACAGCTGGAAAAGCCATTCCCATAGCAGCTTGCATATTGGCTTGCACTTCCTGTATTTGCTGCAGCTGTTGTGCTAGGTTCATTACCGCTGTAGCCAAATCTGTAGGTGGGGCTGGCATGTTTGTAGGATTAGCCTGGTCATTGGCTCCTGGTGGTACCACTTTCTGATTCTCTTGTCCTTCAAGATTTTCATGGCTATCATCCTCCACAGGTGGTGGTAGTGGAATTGAGTTACGTCCTCGCCTGATTACTCTTCGACCAGCCATTTCCTGTTTCCGATGGTGGTAGTGTCTGAAAAATCATAGAACATGTGAGGCAATCATAATATACGTCATTCCCATATCAAAATCCAATTAATCATTGTAAAATTTCAAATATCTAAGTTATTCAGTCAAAATACAGCATTTTCCATCATGTGGTCGATGGTGGGGTTGCAATATGTCCGACCACAGGGTATGCGACCTCACAAAACCTTGTCAGCTCACCGAGAGCTTATGGTCGATTATGTGGTCGCAATATGTGCGACCATAGGGTCCGACCACACGAAGTCTGTCAGCTCACCGAGAGCCTGTGGTCAATCTTGGGGTCGATTGTGTGGTCGCATATTTGGTCGAATTTTGCGACCACACGACCCCAAATCAGGTTTTTAAACTTGATTTTTGGAGTCATTTCCCACTTTCTCTTTTGCTTTCAACTCAACTCACTTCCACTGAGTTGCTACAGTGTTGACCACTCGTGTTTGGTGATTCTTTCTTCCATTCATGACCTCCTCTACGTTCCTTCAGGTATATTCTCTACTGGTCCTCACTTTTAAGCTTTCAAAACTAGGTTTTTCCCCATTTATAGCATTTTCTTCAACTTAAAATTTTTCTAACCGTAAAAATTTGATTTTTATTGGGGGCTTTTGCTATTGGCCACCCAATGGATGAAAGCCCTCAAGAAAATTTGAGTTTCATCGGTTAATTTTTGAGGAACTTGAAATTTTCCAATTTTGACCTAATTTTTGGGATTTTTCCAAATCGTCTAAATTTCTTCAAATTCGATCTTCCTAGTTTAAATTTCCAACTGTATAAGCCTTGTAGGATGGTTTGGAACATATGTAAGTCCTCCTGCCCCACAATTTGGGTGAAAAGTGAGACTTTTGGCCAAATCATGCCGTTATAATGCCAAAATTTTGAGTTTTTCTCTATAATTAATATCTTGCTTGTTGGTCTGTGTCTTTGCAGATAACATGGCTCGCACCAAGGTCCCCAGAGTTCATGATCCTCTTCTCTTCCGGGCTAATGAAGCAGAGACTCAGTATGCTTGTTATGAGATTAAAAAAGTGGAAGGGGGTCGTTGTGTAAACCTGACTAATTTAGCTTTGTTTAATGTGGAGGGTGCCTTTGGTGATATGGGTTGGCTCCCTGTGATCTTGTATGAGGGTTGCACCTGTCTTGCACTGGTGAAGCAGTTTTATTGCAATCTTCAGGTAGTGGATGACCCAAATGATACAGACAGGGGTAGGGAGCTTAGGATCACCAGTTATGTTAAAGGGGTGGAGATCTCCTTTAACTGCCAAGAGTTGGCTGATCTCCTGGGTATATCAAACGATGGTCCCTTAGTATACTGTGCACCCAAGGAACCCTAGTTCCTATCTGTGATGATGCGTACAGAGATTGACCGCCAGCTTCTTAGGGATGATCGCTGGGAGATGAAGACAATCAACCTATGATCGGAACCTCGGGTGTACTGCAAGATTATTCAGCACAACTTGATTCCTCAGAGTGGGCATTATGAGAAGGTTTCCCAGTTGACCCAGTATCTCCTATACTATATCTGCACTAGGTAGCCCGTCTACCTCCCGTACATTATTATCAGGACTATGCTCCATGCTACGACACCTGGTCTGAGGGGCAACCTATCCTATGGGAGTTTGATCACCACTCTGCTCACCCGCCTACAGGTCGACTTGGTTGATGAGAGGATTCATGAGGATACCTTTTCGATTGACCTTGACTGGGAGGCCATCTGCAGGATGGGGATGCGGGATGCGCAGGTCAGTGACGAGGAGAAGAATGCTATGGTGCGTCCCCGTACTCGGGTAGAGGTCGTAGACGCTGAGACGGCAGTAGCAGCAGCAGAGGTCCATGAGGGTGATGCTGAGGATGATGATCGTATGTTCATGGATGTAGACGCCATACCTCCTTCATCCCCACTGCATTCCACTGGAGCTGGCCCTTCTTGGGTTCCTTCCCACTCAGCTGGTCCTTCGCACCCACCACCAGATGACGTGATGGGGCTGCTGCATGAGATCCCAGCGTGCTATTGATCAGTGGGTGGTAGATCTGGTAGCTAGTCTCCAGGTGACCCAGACTCAGGTAGCCTGGCTTACGAGGGTGTATGCTGAGGATTATGATCAAGATAGTGAGGCATCTCCTCCTCCAGCACCCCCAGCTCCATGATGCATTCTTTTCCTTTACTTGTACTACAGAGTAACTGTTCGGATTTTGGTTCGCACTCTGATTCGGATATATATATTTTTTATTCGATGTATATATGAAACTTGTTTCTCATCTTATATGTACATTATTCTCTTTCTTAATTTTTTGTCTCATACAACACAGGTGCTTATGGTGTGTTCTTATTACAACTTTTAAGTTTTTATCCTAACTTAGTTCACAACTTTTGTGGAAGTATACAGGTTTAATAGATAGAACCCGAGGGCTCTGATACCACGTTGTCACACCTCAATTCTACACCAACCAGAATGGTGTGATAAACCGTCTATGATCTAATGGTTCAATCAGGATCTTGAATAGGCTGTGTCCCTTTGCTTAAACCATATACATCCACAATCATAATCAGAGTAAATAAACAATAGCAGAAGTCTTTAATATTAATGAATTGAGTATCTAATAGTGATAACATAAATAAAGTATCCAATCATCTTCAAAAGACTAAGACATAAAATAAAATAAATTAATCAATTACATCTTCTGAATAATCCAACAAATAATCTACTCAAAGACGCATGAGTTGCACTCGCATGACGAATCATGCGACTCCATCATAGCTTTTGCATCCATCACCGCAACATGCCCGTACATTGGAGGATTCATATAATCTTCTACTGTAGGACCTGCATCATCAACTAAAAATATTCGACGTCGAAAGGGTGAGTACACATCATAGCTCAGTGAGAAAATAAAACAATGCAATTAACATATGCATTCAATTCATATATTTAGTCTGGTTCATAAGTTTACAATGTGCAATAGAAAAGATAGGTGGCCACTGTACCTCTATACAAGAGTGTGTGAAGCCGCCCAATTGATCAAACACCATTTTTGTCCCACATGCACCCATCATGGAATAGAGATAGAGCTGAAGTGCCCGGATCAAACATCGCATGACACTTCCCCAGATGCCCTACCAATACCAACACGTAAGCCCCTATTGGCGAGGGCTTACAAACTGGACTCGCAACTAACCAATCCTAATGTCAAACAGTGTATCCAAGGCCTCACCCCAGCATCCCTTAATACATCCATAGAGATAGAGCTAAGGCCTCTCAGCAGAGTCAGAGACTACATGGTCCGAGACCACCTCCCTTGATGCCCTACGACGTAATAGTTCTGCTAAGGTAATGGCGATACGACAATATCAGTGGACAAGACTTGAGTAGAGATAGAGCTTGAGTCTGGTAACCAGGATGAACCACAGAGTCACGTCCTCCCCCTGATGCTCCACTAGCGTCAAACACACTAACCACACACATACATTCACATGCCTATTTCTAGCATCATCATCATCATCATGTTATAAATAAACTGAGTTAAATATGCATGAACAATAATAATAGGAATATTAGATGACATGTGGAATGCACAATATATGCATACAAGCATAGAATCATTCATGGCATTGGACTCAATAAATAAAAATAGTTTATTATTAACTAATTAATTTAGGTCTTGTTCCCTCACCTTTTGTTGATAATAGATCCTCGTTCAAGCCTTGTAATTCACTCTTAGACCACTTGGAAACCTAACAAATTTATAGATTTTAAATTAAAATTAATTCCCATGAATTTAGACTAACATAAACTGAGGGGTCGCAGGTGTGGCAGCACCTGTGGTCTCAGTTTCTGCGACCACAGGGCGTGTGGTCGCAAGGTGTGGTCGCATATCTTCCGACCACACCCTCCTTGAAACTTCTCGAGGGCATGTGGTCGGATATGTGTGTCTTGTGTGGTCGCACATCATGCGATCACACGTGCGACCACACGTGTGATGGTCGACCTTTCACTCTTAACTCCAATTCCTTCATGCTTAGATTCCTTGGCTTCTCATTATGGTCCTTCCTATGATTGTTCTATGGCTTAGAACTAGTATTTTATACAGAATCCACTACCCACATAATTTCCTCCCATGGATTTTCTTGGAATTTATCCATGGATTAATGATTTGTGTTTCACCTAAATCCTATCTCTTTCATGAACTATTCTAGGTTCTAAATTTAACATGGAGAATGTTTTCATACCTTAAGCTTGTTGAAGATTCAGAGTTTTCTTTGAATTTTCTTCCTACATAGTCTTCTTCTTCAATTCTCATTCTCTTCCTTCTCTTCTCTTTCTCACACTTTCAGTTTGAGTTCTAAAAGAGTGAAATAGGCTAAGGGACGTCCTATTTATAGAGCAAAACCCTCCATAATAAGCCCTACTGAGTTTAGGAAAGAACCCCCTTCGGATTAGGAAGGTTTTCTAAACTCGGTTCTGTCTGGAATCCGTGTGGTCAGAGGTGGGCTCGCAGAACTTGTCGACCACACCCTCTAAAACATGCGACTACACGACCTAAATTCCTGTGGTTGCATTATTCTGAGGTGTGGTCGATCACACCTGTTTAGGTATGCGACCACATGCTCATAATTGACTGTTTTTGAGTTAAATTTCATACCTGGTCTTGTGATTTCTTCATACACTTGGTCCACTTGGCACGACCATGATAGGAAGACCTGATACAAGGTGATAAAACCGGTTAGTTCGATACGGGTCTTACAGTATCAACCACTTTGAAAAAGATTTCGATGACTTACAAAGTGCAGCGATGACTTGGAAGATGTAGCGACCACTTGGAAGATGTGGTTTCTCCTTGATGAGATCTCACTTGGATATCCTTGTTCCTAGCTTGGAGTTTGGTCCAAAAATTTTGGTCAGCGCAAAACCGTTCTCTCTTAATTCTAAAGTCACCGAGGACGCGTAACTGTCATAGGAGAATTCAAAAAAAATAAATTTTTGAGAAACTTTAAAAGAAATTCCAAATATCCCGCCCATAATGATCTCACGATGATTCGGTATGAGCACTTTCAGAACAATACCCTCTAAGGGGATGCCAAGCATCGAAGTGGCCATTTTCGTCAGTCCATGGTCTTTACATCTGTACAGAAATGACATCAGCCTGCAAGTTTGTCTCCACCTTTTAAAGCATCGCATTTAATGTGATGAAAAAGGATTGGACGCGAAGGAGGTTCCAACCTTTTATCGAGCAGAGAAGGCAGAGAAATAGTATGTGATTGCTCATAAGTTACGTGCCGTGTAAGAGCCGTATCGAACTAACCGGTCTTACCACCTTGTACCAAGTCTACCTATCATGGTCAGAGCCAAATGGACCAAGTGCGTGAAAAAAATCGCAAGACCAGGTATGAAACTGACCCAAAAATAGTAAAATAGAGGGTAGGGTCGCATACCTAAACAGGTAGGGTCGACCCCACCCAAATCAGAAGTCAGACCCATGAGTTTTAGTCCTAGGGTCGGACAACTAAAACCCTAGGGTCGACGGGATCTGCGACCCTAGCATCGACCCTAGGATCACCGACAGAAACTGTAAATAGAAAACTTTCTTAAATTCAAGGGGATTCTTCCCTAATCTCAATGGGACTTATTTTGGGATGTTTTCCTCTATAAATAGGACATCCCTTAGCCTCTTTCATTCCTTTTGAAACCCTAATTGAAAGTGAGAAAAAGAGAAGAGAAGGAGAAGAGAAGGAGAGTTGGAGAAGAAGACTAAGGAGAAGAAATTTAGAGAAATCTCTGAATCTCAGCAAGTTTAAGGTATGATTACATTCTCCATAAATTATGTAAGACCCTAGAATAATATATAGGAGAAACCCAAATCATCCATCCATGGGAAGATTTCAATGAACTCCATGGAGGAAATCATGGTAAACAAAGTAAGTGTTTAACCTGGAGTTTTAAGCCATAGAACAAGCATAGAATGGACTATGGAAGTAAGCCAAAGGACCCAAACATGAAAGAAGAGACTGTAGAATGAAAGGTCGACCTAAACCACGTGCGGTCGCACGTAGGATCGATTGGGAACCGACCCTACCAGACCACAGGATCGACCCCAAGCTCTCGGGAAGTCCAGGGAAGCTGCGATCACACCTAGGGTTGATGGGACAACTGACCCTAGCATCGACCCTATACCCTGGGGTCGCATAAACCTGCGACCCAACCTGCGACCCATCATGCGACCCTAGCTTTACAGCAAGCTTAAAACTATCAGAATGAATTCTAATTAAAATCTATCGACTTGTTAGGTTTTTCTATCGATATAAAGGTGATTCTTAAAGCTTGAAAGAGGATTTACACTCAAGCAAAGGTGAGGGAACAAGACCTAAAGTAATTGGCTAATAATAAACTGTTTTATTTATTGAGTCCAACCCTATGAATGATTCCATGCTTGTATGCGTGTAATGTGCATTTAACATGTCATCCAATATTTCTATTATTACTGTTCATGCATATTTAATTTCATTGTTTATAACATGATGATGATGGTGATGATAGGAATAGGCATGTGAATGTTTGTGTTTGGCTGGTGTACATGGTGTGGATAAGGGATGGTATCAACCGGTACTTTAATGCCGTTTTCATTGGGTTATATTGTGCCATAGTTCTACTCAAGTCATGTCCACTGACATCGTCGTATCACCATTACCTTAGCAGAACTATTACATCGTAGGACATCAGGGGAGGTGGTCTCGGACCGTGTAGTCTTCGACTCTGTCGGGGGGCCTTAGCTCTATCTCTATGGACGTATTGAGGGATGCTGGGGTGAGGCCTTGGATACACTGTTTGCCATTAGGATTGGTTAGTTGCGAGCCTAGTTTACAAGCCCTCGCCAATAGGGGCTTACGTGTTGGTATGGTGCAACCGGTACTGCAATGCCGTTTTCATTGGGTATATTGTACCATAGTGGGTGCATGTGGGGTCGACAGTACCATTTTCATTGGGCGGTTTCACACACTCGTGTATAGAGGTGAGGCGGCCTCCGAACCTTTCTATAGCACATTGTAAACTTATATACCAGACCACAATTATGAATTGAATGCATGCATATGTTTGTTGCATTGTTTTGTTTGCTCACTGAGCCGTGATGTGTGCTCACCCTTTTCGAATTCAAATATTTTAGTTGATGATGCAGGTATGACCGTGGAAGATTATATGAATGCTCCTGCATACGGGCACGTGGCTACAGTGCAGGCTGAAGATATAGTGGAGACGCATGACTGCTCATGCGAGTGCAACTCATGCGTTTTCGATTAGATTTTTTTATTTGAACTATTAAGGAAATATAATTTGATATTTTATTTATTTATGTCACAGTTGATACAACATAATTGAATATTTTATTTATGATTATCACAGTTAGATTCTCAATTTCTTTAATATTAAGACTTCTGCTATTGTGTATTTATTCTGATTATAGTTGTGGATGTGTATGGTTTAAGCTAAGGGACACAGCCTATTTGAGATCCTGGATTGAACCGTTGGTTTATTAGCGGTTCATCACATCGTTCTGAATAGTGTGGAATTGGGGTGTGACAACTTGGTATCAGAGCTCTCAGACCCTGTCTTTTAAACCAATATACTACCACAAAAGTTATGAACTGAGATAGGATAAAAATTTAAAAGCTGTAATAATAACACACTATAAGCACCTGTATTGTTTGAGACAAAATTAGAAAGAGAATAATGCATCTATTAAATGAGAAACAAGTTCATCTACACTCGAGTAAAAAATAAACGTATATACACATATCTAAAGTGGAGTACAGTCCACAATCCAAACAATTACTCTGTAGTACAAAAGAAAAGAAAAGAAAATACATCATGAAGTTGGAGGTGATGGGGGAGGTGGTGCCTCGCGGTCTCTATCATAATCCTCAGCATACACCCTAGTCAACCAGGCTACCTGAGTCTAGGTCATCTGAAGACTAGATGTGAGATTAACCACCCACTGATCAGTCACGCGCTTAGCATCCAGAAGCTCTTCCACCCTCAGATCAGACATGCGCTGAGCCTCTCTAATCTCACGCAGTAGCCCCATCTTGTCATCAAAAGGTGGGTGTGAAGGACCAGCTGCATGTGAAGGACCAGCTCCAGTAGTATGTGTAGGTGATGGAGGAGGTATGGAGTCCACATCCATGTACATACGATCCTCATCCCCAGCATCACCCCCATGAAGCCCTGCTCCAGCGGCTGCCGCTGCTGCCTCAGCGTCTGCCATCTCCACTTGAGTACGAGGATGCACCAGAGCGTTCCTCTCCTTGTCACTGACTTGAGCATCCCACATGCCCATCTTACAGATGACCTTTCAGTCCAAAGCTGATGAGAAGGATTTCTCCTGAATCCTCTCATCCACTAAGTCAACACCCAGGCGGGTAAGCAATGTAGTGATCAGGCATCCATAAGGTAGGTTGCCTACCTGACCAGGCATCGTAGCACTGATCATCGTCCGCTTAATAATTTAAGGGAGGCAGACAGGCTGCCTAGTGTGGATACAATAAAGTAAATACTGGGTCAACTGGGAGATCCTCTCGTAGTGTCCACTCTGAGGAATCAGGTTGTGCTGGATGATCTTACATTACACCCGAGGCTTTGGACGTAGGTAGATCGCTTTCATCTCCCAGCGATCCTCTCTGATAAGCTGACGGTCTATCTCAGCCCTCATCTCCAAGGAAAAGAACTGGGGCTCCTTGGGAGCGCAGTATACCAAGGGGCCGTCATATGAAATGCCCAAGAGGTCCACCAACTGCCGATAGTCAAAGAAAATCTCTACTCCCTTGACGTAGCTCGTGATCCTGAGCTCCCTATCCCTCTCAGTGTCATTGTGATCTCCCACCACCTGAAGGTTACAATAGAACTATCGCACTAAATCCGGATGGGTACAAGCGTCGTAGGTGATTACGGGAAGCCAGCCCATGTCACCAAAGGCTCTCTCTACATCGAACAAGGCTAGGATAGCCAAGTCTACACGACGACCGCCCTCTACCTTCTTACGAGCGTAGCGGGCATACTGTGCCTTGGCCTTGTTAGAACAGAAACAAACAGGGTCGTGAACCCTAGGTATTTTGGTACGAGCCATATTATCTACAAAAATGAAGAAAAACAGATAATAGCTTAGTAAAGGTGAAAAACCCAAAAATTTCGGCATTATAACGGCAAAATTTGGGCAAAAGCCTCACTTCTCACCCATACACATGGGTAGGAGGACTTATATAGATTTTAAACTATCCTGCAAAAGTTATACAGTTGAAGATTTCATCTCAGAAGATTAAATTTGAAGAAATTTTAAGAAATTCAAAAATATCGACAAATTAGGTCAAAATTGGAAATTTTCAAGTTTCTCGATAACCAACCGATGAAACTTGAATATTTTTGAGGGCTTTCATCCATTAAGTCACCAACAGCAAAATCCCCTAATAAAAATCAAATTTTTACGTTTGAAAAAAGTTTAATTTGAAGAAAACGGCGTAAACGAGCAAAAACCTAGTTAGAAAGCTCTAAAAACATGAAACAGTAGAGAACATACCTGTAGAGAAGGAGTAAAAGTCGAAAAGTGAAGCAAAAATACCAACGGGTCAGAGTTGACACTGTAGCAACTCAGAGGAATGAGCCGAGTCAGAAAGGAGGAGAAAGAATGAGAAATGAAACCAAAATCGGGATTAAAAACCTGATTTTGAGTCCTAGGGTCGCATAATTCGACCCTGACATGCGACCCTACTTCCGACCCATTCATCGACCCTAGCCTCTCGGTGATCTGACAGAGAACTAGGGGTCGACCCTAGGGTCGGACATCCATCGACCCTACCATCGATCCTAGGCTCTCGGTAAGTAACAATGATTCTCAAGGTCGCATACCCTAGGGTCGGACATCCATCGACCCTACCATCGACCCTACGATGGAAAATATAGTATTTTTGGCAGAATGATCTGAAAAATTTGAAAATATCATCGACTAGTGGATTTAAATATGAGAATGAAGTATATGATGATTGCCTCACGTATTCTATGATTTTCAGGCATTACCACTACCAGAGCAGATAATGGCTGGACACAGAGTGACCAAACAAAGTTGTAACTCTATTCCACCACCACCACCTGTGGAGGAAGGCGGCCATGAAAATTCAAAAGTACAGGGTAATCCGATTGTGGCACAGCCAGTAACTCACGGCCAGACAAATCCTACAAATCTGTCAGCTCCACCTACAGACCTGGCTACAGTCGTATTGAATTTGGCACAACAACTGCAGCAAATACAACAGGTACAAGCTACTATGCAAGCTGTCATAGGCATGGTTTTTCCAGCTGCACAGACGACACCAATGCCAGCAGGACAGGCAAGCACAGTACCAGAGGGGAGTAACACGGTACCCCATGCACCTCAAACTCCCATCATGCAGGCTCAAGTACAAAACCCTAAAGTAGCTCCAGGTGGATATCAATACCAACCACCTATGTATGGGGCTTATGTTCCTCATCAACTAGACCACTCCAGACTAGTTGAGCATTTTCTGAAGATGATGCCCAAGGAGTATAGTGGTAAGCCAACGGATCCGTTGTGGCCAGCACACTGGATCGATGAGATGGAGAGGAATTTTACGATGATGACGGTGAATGAAGAGGAGAAAGTATTGTATGCACCGTTCATGCTGAAAGGCGATGCACACCACTGGTGGAAGTCCACATGGGCATATCTGTTGATAAAGCACGCCCAACTGACTTGGGATATATATAAGGAGGCATTCTTTGAGAAGTACTTTCCTAGAAGTTTTAGAGATTCTATGGAGAAAGAGTTCCTGAGTTTGTATCCGGGGCAAATGACTGTGGATGCATATCAACAGCGTTATGAGGAGCTGTTCTTCTTTGCACCCTCCAGCATGCAAGAAGAAAATACAAAGACCCGAAGGTTCGTCATGGGACTCAGGGGAAGCATCCGTGAACATATTCTGGGACTTGAGAAGAAAGTCTACAATGAAGCTGTACAAATTGCTCGCGTGATAGAGTCGATCCAGAAAGAGAGCTATTTTGCTCAAAACAGGGGTATTAAAAGGCAGATGGAAATTCTTACAACGGAGGGAACACCAAGGTATTCAATTCAAACCCTTCCATACTCAAGGCTTCAATGCTGCAGCCAAGACCACTTCAGTAGCCCCACCGCAACCAAAGAAAAATGGTGAAGGAATAAGATGTTTTAACTGCAATCAAGTAGGGCATGTCTCAAGAGAGTGTACTAAGCCCAGAAAACAACTACAGCAAGGTCGAGTCTATGCTGTTACATCTGAGGATGTTGCCGCATCGCCTGATGTGGTTACAGGTATGACCGAAACCTTTCATTTTGTGTTACATTATGTGAGCATGTAGACTAAATTAAAACGAATCACAGGTATCGTACCTATTAATGGCATTCCCGCCAGAGTACTCTTTGATTCATGAGCTACTCATTCTTTCATATCTGTGTCATTTGGAAAGAAGTTGAACCTATCACTCATTATATCTTGACTATAAACTGCTTGTACGGTCACCGATGGGATTAGAAGTGGAATTAAAAACAGGTTATGGACCATGTACAGTCCTTATTGACGAGAAAACTCTAGATGCAACCCTGATTCAACTTGAGATGGTAGACTTTGACGTCATCTTGGGAATGGACTGGTTAGCTCGGCATTCTGCAAACCTATTATGTGCCGAAAAGAAGTTGACATTTAAAGACAAGGAAGGAGTAGAGTTCAGTTTTGTGGGGACCAAACTTCCCCGTAAACGAAAGCTCATCCTCTCTGCATTAAAGGCTAGGAAATGCCTCGAGAAAGGAGGAGTTGGGTATCTAGTATCTGTGGTCAATCTTACCAAGGAAGTACCACGAATGGAGTATATTAATGTTGTGCGTGACTTCCTAGATGTATTTCCTGAAGAGTTACTAGGACTACCACCCGAACGAGCGACAGAGTTCGTTATAGATCTTATGACCGGAGCCGCACCAGTATCTAAAGCACCTTATCGAATGGCTCCTACTGAACTAAAGGAATTAAAGGTACAGTTACAAGAACTAGGACAAGGGTTACTTCCGACCTAGCATATCACCATGGGGAGCGCCAGTATTATTCGTAAAGAAGAAGGACGGTAGTGTTCGACTATGTATAGACTATCGAGAACTGAATAAGCTGACAATCAGGAATCGATATCCATTGCCTCGGATCGATGACTTGTTCGATCAGTTGCAAGGTGCCAAAGTGTTCTCCAAAATCAATCTTCGATCAGGCTACCATCAGTTGAAGATCAAAGATGGTGATATTCCCAAGACAGCATTCAGGACCAGATATGGACATTATGAATTTTTGGTCATGTCTTTTGGATTGACAAACGCACCAGCAACTTTTATGGAACTTATGAATTGGGTATTCCATGATATGTTGGATACGTCGGTCATTGTATTCATTGATGATATATTGGTCTATTCCAAGGACAAGGAAACTCATATTATGAATCTAAACGCCGCTCTACAGCGATTACAGAAAGAGAAGCTTTATTCTAAATTTACAAAGTGTGAGTTTTGACTAAATGAGGTCGCATTCCTAGGGCATGTTGTATCCGCTGTAGGAATTAAAGTGGATCCTAGCAAGATCGAATCCATCGTAAAGCGGGAAGCACCAAAGAGCGTTGTAGAAATTAGAAGTTTCCTGGGTCTAGCTGGTTATTATCGACGATTTATGGAAAACTATTCCCGAATTGCCGTACCTCTTACCAGTTTGACTAAGAAGGGCAAAAAGTTTGTTTGGACTGAGAAATGCGAGAAGAGTTTCCAAACATTGAAGGCTAGATTGATATCTGCTCCGATCTTGACCATTTCGATTCCAGGACAGCCATTTATTTTGTACATTGATGCGTCAGGATTGGGATTAGGATGTGTACTTATGCAAGGAGAATAAGTAATTGCTTATGCCTCAAGACAATTGAAGACACATGAGAAGAGCTATCCCACTCATGATTTGGAATTAGCGGCAGTAGTACATGCTGTCAAGATATGGAGACATTACTTGTACGGAGAGAAATTTCAAATTAAATCAGATCATAAGAGTCTCACTTATCTCTTTAATCAGAAGGAGTTGAACATCAGACAAAGAAGATGGCTGGAACTATTGAAAGATTATGATTGTGATATCCAGTATCATCCGGGAAAAGCTAATGTGGTTGCTGACGCGCTGAGTAGATAGGCAATGATAAAATCTCAAGGAGAGGTTAACACAACTGCCGCATTGTGTACTACCGAAAAAGTGTTCAATTACGGTAATGAGCAGTTTGTGATAGATGCACCGGGTGAATCAACCGACTAAGGGTTTATTCATCGGTTTTCAAGTAAGTTTGCCACATTGAAGATTGTACCTGATATAATTGATGAAGTAAAAACAACTATTAAATCAGATCCTTATCTACGAACGGTACAAGAGGACATTGAAAAAGGTAGGACTATCCCTGAGTTCGCCTTGGACAATGAAAATGTACTGAAGTACAAAGGAAGAGTATGTGTACCTGAAACAGAAAGTTTGGACATTAGACACCGACTAATGAAGGAAGCCCATACCACCGCCTATTTGACACATCCTGGAAGTACAAAAATGTATCATGATCTAAGGAAATTATATTGGTGGAGAGGAATGAAAACAGATGTAGCTAAATTCGTGTCTCAATGCCTAAATTGTCAGAGAGTGAAGGCTGAACGACAAAGACCTGCAGGACTGTTACAGCCGTTACGAGAACCAGCATGGAAATGGGATTGCATCATTATGGACTTTGTCACTGGGTTACCATTGATTCCCCGAATAGTTGACGCGATTTGGGTGATTGTAGACCGCCTGACTAAAACGACTCGATTTATAGCTATACGACCTCAGTATACACTGGAGAGGTTAGCTAAGTTGTATGTGGATAATATTGTCAGATTACACGGTGTACCTGAAAGCATTGTGTCTGACAAAGATCCACGATTTACTTCAAAGTTTTGGGAAGAATTGCAAAAAGCTATGGGTATAACATTGAAGTTCAGTATTGCATTCCATCCTCAAACAGACGGATAGTCGGAGCGTACCATTCAGATTCTAGAAGACATGCTCTGAGCCTGTGTAATTGATTTTAAAGGATCATGGGATGAGAAATTACCATTGATCGAGTTCGCTTATAACAATAGCTATCAGGCTACTATACAGTTGTCACGCTATGAAGCGTTGTATGGTAGAAAGTGTCGAACTCCTTTGTTTTGGAATAAAGTTGGAGAACATAGCATTGTTGGACCAGAATTTGTTGAAGAGACTTGTCGAGTGGTTGACATCATCAAGGAAAGAGTGAGAACGGCTCAGAATCGTCAAAAGCAATATGCAGATACTCGACGCCGAGACCTTGAATTTATCGTAGGTGATAAGGTATTCCTCAAAGTGTCACCTATGTGCGGTTTGAAATGGTTTGGACAGAAAGGAAAACTAAGTCCGAGATATGTCGGACCATAGATTCTAGCTAAACGTGGAAAAGTGGCTTACCAGTTAGCACTGCCACCATCTATGGCAAGTGTGCATGATGTATTTCATATCTCCTTATTGAAGAAGTATGTCAGAGATCCAACGTATGTTTTGACAGTAGATTTACCTGATTTGACTGATGATTTGACATTTGAAGTAACACCAACTGAAATCACTAGCCGAAAGGTTCAGCGACTACGTAACCGGGACATCTATTATGTTAAGGTCACTTGGAGAAGCAGAGATATAGAAGAAATCACATGGGAAGAAGAGAATGCTATGCGAAAGCAATACCCTCATCTATTCGACTCGGAAGGTATGTACAAATTTTGAGGATGAAATTTTTTATAAGCAAGAGGGAGTTGTAAGACCCGTATCGAACTAACTGGTCTTTCCACCTTGTACCAGGTCTACCTATCATGGTCGAGCCAAATAGACCAAGTGCGTGAAGGAAATCGCAAAACCTGGTATGAAATTGACCTAAAAACAGTAAAATAGAGGGTTGGGTCGCATACCTAAACAGGTAGGGTCGACCCCACCCAAATCAGAAGTCAAACCCATGACTTTTAGTCCTAGGGGTCGGACAACTGAAACCCTAGGGTCGACGGGATCTGCGACCCTAGCATCGACCCTAGGATCACCGACAGAAACCGTAAATAGGAAACTTTCCTAAATTCAAGGGGATTCTTTCCTAATCTCAATGGTACTTATTTTGGAAGGTTTTCCTCTATAAATAGGACGTCCCTTAGCCTCTTTCACTCCTTTTGAAACCCTTATTGAAAGTGAGAGAAAGAGAAGAGAAGGAGAAGAGAAGGAGAGTTGGAGAAGAAGACTAAGGAGAAGAAATTCAGAGAAATCTCTGAATCTCAGCAAGTTTAAGGTATGATTACATTCTCCATCAATTATGTAAGACCCTAGAATAGTATATAAAGAGGGAATGATCTAGGAGAAACCCAAATCATCCATCCATGGGAAGATTTCAATGAAATCCATGGAGAAAATCATGGTAAACAAGTATGTGTTTAACCTGGAGTTTTAAGCCATAGAACAAGCATAGAATAGACTATGGAAGTAAGCCAAAGGACCCAAACATGAAAGAAGAGACTATAGAATGAAAGGTCGACCTAAACCACGTGTGGTCGCACGTAGGGTCGATTGGGAACCGACCCTACCAGACCACAGGATCGACCCCAAGCTCTCGGGAAGTCCAGGGAAGCTGCGGTCGCACCTAGGGTCGATGGGACAACCGACCCTAGCATCGACCCTATACCCTGGGGTCGCATAAACCTGCGACCCAACCTACGACCCATCCTGCGGCCCTAGCTTTACAGTAAGCTTAAAACTATCTGAATGAATTCTAATTAAAATCTATCGACCTGTTAGGTTTTCCTATCGATATAAAGGTGATTCTTAAAGCTTGAAAGATGATTTACACTCAAGCAAAGGTGAGGGAACAAGACCTAAACTAATTGGCTAATAATAAACTATTTTATTTATTGAGTCCAACCCTATGAATGATTCCATGCTTGTATACGTGTAATGTGCATTTAACATGTCATCCAATATTTCTATTATTACTGTTCATGCATATTTATTTTCATTGTTTATAACATGATGATGATGATGATAGGAATAGGCATGTGAATGTTTGTGTTTGGCTGGTGTACATGGTGCGGGTAGGGGATGGTATCAACCGGCACTTCAATGGCGTTTACATTGGGTTATAGTTATACTCTAGTCATGTCCACTGACATCGTCGTATCGCCATTACCTTAGCAGAACTATTACGTCGTAGGGCATCAGGGGAGGTGGTCTCGGACCGTGTAGTCTTCGACTCTGCCGGGGGGCCTTAGCTCTATCTCTATGGACATATTGAGGGATGCTGGGGTGAGGCCTTGGATACACTGTTTGCCATTAGGATTGGTTAGTTGTGAGCCCAGTTTGCAAGCCCTCACCAATAGGGGCTTACGTATTGGTATGGTGCAACCGGTACTGCAATGCCGTTTTCATTGGGTATATTGTACCATAGTGGGTGCATGTGGGGTCGACAGTGCCGTTTTCATTGGGAGGTTCCACACACTCGTGTATAGAGTTGAGGCGGCCTCCAAACCTTTCTATAGCACATTGCAAACTTATATACCAGACCACAGTTATGAATTGAATGCATGCATATGTTTATTGCATTGTTTTGTTTGCTCACTGAGCCGTGATGTGTGCTTACCCTTTTCGAATTCGAATATTTTAGTTGATGATGCAGGTATGACCGTGGAAGATTATATGAATGCTCCTGCATACGGGCACGTGGCTGCAATGCAGACTGAAGATATAGTGGAGACGCATAACTCCTCATGCGAGTGCAAGTCATGCGTTTTCGATTAGATTTTTTTTATTTGAACTATTAAGAAAATGTAATTTGATATTTTATTTATTTACGTCTCGGTTGATACAACATAATTGGATATTTTATTTATGAATATCACAGTTAGATTCTCAGTTCCTTTAATATTAAAACTTCCACTATTGTGTATTTATTCTGATTATGGTTGTGGATGTGTATGGTTTAAGCTAAGGGACACATTTGAGATCCTAGATTGAACCATAGGTTACCGCAGTTCATCACACCGTTCTGAATAGTGAAAAATTGGGGTGTGACATGCCGAGTGCTATAAGAAACTCCAGTTATTAAAAATTGATCAAGATGATCTTTTGAAAGAGGGTGCCATTGATCGACGACTTCGTATTAGTGCCAAGCACAGTTTGGATTTACTTGCAGAGAAACTCATAAAGGTAGAAGAGACTTTGGCCGACTTCATGGGATGTTTTACGCATGAGGGTTATTATTATAATCCTCACCTTTCTCTGAATGTCATTTATCAGATGATGTCGCAGCAATGAGTTGAAGCTGAGCGTGAAACTAAGAAGGTGGCGAAGAATTTGGTCGAAGCTGTAGAATGCCTTAGGAAATCTTCCACTAGTATGGTCAAGAGTGGGTCTTTTTGACTTGTTTGACGTCTCTACCCCCCTGCGGCTTCATGACAGTTTGATTAATAAAGCTGTGCTGAAGTCGACTTATAAACTTGTTCTTTCTGCAATATGATTTGTGATTTTTGATCATGCGCCGAGTTTGCCTGTTCTTAGCATTCAATTGCCTCATTTTCGCGCTCTCTTTACTTTACTTGTGAGAGTTGTGGGAGTGTAAGCTATCATCCACATGGCACTTCTGTCTGTGGAAGTTTCTTGAAAATCTAAAATCTCTTTGCATGGGTCCCTAGGGGTATTAAATTTGGCAGTTACCATTGGTGAATAGGGGGTGCCGCTTGTAAAGTAGCCTCTTTTTCGAGCCATCATGACGGTTCACATTCGATTTGACCATTTTCTCGATGATATTTGTGGATTTCAACAGTTTGAAATCCGGAGGGTACCGTTTTTGGTAGTGGCTATATATTCCTTTGGGTTGAATAACTTGGGATTGATTTCCTTTTCAAGTAGCATCCTTCTTCTTCCCAACTTCTTTTTTGTTTTCGAGTGTTAGCCATTACTCAAGTGACTGTTTTTCTTCGTTCTACTTCGCTGTTTTGAAGAATGTCTTCTTCATATACCGGTACTGGGATCATTTCCTCTGCTGGGGGTTCATCCCCCTCTCCAAGGGAGCGGTTAGACTGTAAGAGCTATCGCCCTATCATAAGTCAAGGGGGGGTGATCCTCCTCACTACCACCTACCCCGTCCTTGGGAAATATGAATGCAGGGCGCCCGAAGATGATGAAGCACTCAATGTTGAGAGTCTTTATCAAATCTAAGTTTTTAAAGAGATGTTCGGATCTGGTTTTCGGCTTCCTCTTCTAGATGAAGTTTTTTTGACTCTGAAATATTATCGCCTTGCCCCTGGGCAAATGCAGCCTAACTCATGGTGCCATTTGATTTCTTTTGTTTTGTTCTTCTAGCGCCTTAATCGTACCCCTTTCGTTGATTTATGTAGGGTAATGTACGGTCTGAATGTGGAGAAGGAAATTGATTGTCCCGCCCCCATGGGATGGTGTTACTTCAAGACGAGGGTGCATGCCCCAAAGATCTTGGGCTTTCAGAGGGGATTTCTTTAGAACTGGCGTAATTCCTTCCTCTTTATTGAACGTGTAAACATGACCCCATTTCCTATAAGCAATGTATGGAGTTTTCTCAAAGATGATAGAGCGAAGGAATTGAATGAGAAACCTAAATTATCCCCCGTTGATTTTGAATCTTTTAAACTTGTCGAGAAAGAAGTAGGTGTGTTCTAGTTTTTCCATCTTGAATTTGCCAAACCAAACTTCTGCCCATTCTTTTAGGCTCATCCCCTTCATGTAGATGTAGAGGGGAAGGGTGGAGACGGCGAAGCCTCTGCTCAAGTTGATAACTCGATAAAAGAGGGTGAAGGAGTCCCGTCCACACTTGGTAAATTTAATACATCCTCATATCTCCTTGAATTGTGATGTGTTTCACTTCTTTGTTTGTCATTTACCTTCTTTTCATTTTGTTTTGCTTCATCTTCAGGATTCTAGGTCACTAGGTAACGTCCACGCTCAGGTAGGGCTGTTAGGGCTTTCCGGCATTTGAAAGGGAAGATGGTGCAAGAACAAGGGCCTTCTTCGAAATGGAAGAGGTGGTTGTCACCTTTAGTCCGAGCAAGGGGTGGGGGTGATGAAGCTGCAATAGTGGAAATCCCCAAATCTCATAGTGATAGTGACATCCTAATGGGTTGCCCAAAGGAACTTGTAGCAGCCCAGACAACCTCGCCTGAGGGGTCTCCCACAGGGGCCTTCTCACTGGAGGAACCAAATAAGTCTACTAAAGAGGGGATTTTTGTCCCAAATTGGGTTGTGAAGGTCACCGACAGGGACTTAATTGACACTCGGGTGGTTGGAGAACTTCTTCGAGGAATCAGCCTCCCTAAGGACTGAGAGTTTGTTGCTGAGAGAGCTTCTAAGGAATTGGACAGCAAGATTTCTTCGATGTTGTACAATGTGGGTGTTCTAACTTCATGTATCCCCACAATTTTCTTTTTAGTCTTTGATTAGGTTTCTTCTTATCTACAACTTGCCAATTGTTTTCGCGACGCTTCCATGAGATTTGAATCTCTAGAGGGAAAGTACGCGGAGGTTGAACAGAAGTTGAAGGCAGCAGAGGGGGAACTCATAAATCAGAGAGGTAGGGCAGAAGATGAAATTAACTCTTTGTGGACCAGGACGTGGAGAGCTTTGCAGGGGTCAAATGCTTCAGCGAAGGAGAAGGCCACAGCATTGGAGGAAAAGCTTATTTTGGAAAGGCATTTTCATGAGATGGTTGACGACTCCGTTGACCGATTCAGGAAGTCTGAGGATTTGAAGGAAATGATCCACAAAGGAGATGAATTTACCTCTCTTTGTGAGAAAACTAGCAAGGTAGCTTATAAGAAGAAGTTCCGTGTGTTGCACAACTTTGTGTTATCCAAAATTTCAAATTTCGACTTTTCCAAGTTTGAAGATGTACAGTCCTCTTCGGAGTCTGAAGAGTAACATATCAACATATTTCCCTTCTATATTTCGAGTTTCGAAAGATAATCTTTCTCTCTTTTTTTTATTTTTATTTTTAAGTAAGCTTGTAATTATGCTTTAATGATAGTATTTGGAACTTTTTGCTTAAGCACCGAGCTTGCATGTATTTTTGCCTTTATTTTCATGAACTTTGAAGCGTTCCTTTTCCCCTAGTCCACAGTTTGCACATGGTGCGTGCATCATGAATCTGAGTAATATGCAGTCGTTAGACCCCATGTCACACATGTCGCTTGTCAGTGAGTTGTATTAATCCGTCAGTCACATGAGTTGCTATGTAATTGGCTTGTGGGGTAGTTACGGGCATACAACCCAAGTATTCCACAAGCCGGCACTATAGCGGTTTACGACTAGACGTTACTCAGATATTCATAAGGCAAAAGATTGAGATGTAAGACACTTCATTAAAGTTTCCTCATGTCCATTACATCATTGATAGAGTTTTTACAAATTTTTTAAGTGTTAGGGCTTCTGGATATATTGTCACACCCCAATTCTGGACTAACTAGAATGGTCAAGATGGGAGCCGATATCAGCCTTACTTTAGAATCTGGAAAAATTCTTCACACTTGTCAGTCCAATTAAACTCCTCTCCCTTCTTAGTTAGCTTGGTAAGAGGTTTTGCGATCTTAGAGTGGTCCTCCACAAATCGTCTGTAATAACCAGCTAAACCCAAGAAACTTCTGATCTTCACAATATTCTTTAGGTGTTTCTCACCATATGATTACTTCTATCTTAATAGGGTCCACTTTAATCCCTTTTTATGTTGCTACGTGATCTAAGAAGATCACTTTGTTTAATCAGGTCTCATATTTCTTAGACTTGGCATAAAGCTTCTCCCTTCTCAACTGTTGGGAAGCTGATCTAAAATTCGTTATAGGACTTTCTTCGTCTTTGGAATAAATCAATATATAGTCTATGAAACTATGACTGACAAGTCCAACATATCATGAAACACCTGGTTCATAAGCTCCATAAAACATGCTGGAGCACTGGTTAATCCCAATGATATACCTAGGAACTCATAATGCTCATTCCTGGTTTTAAAAACTATCTTCGGAATATCGCCCTATCCAAATTCTTCAGCTGATGATATCTTGACCGAAGATCAATCTTAGAAAATACCTTTGCTCCTTGCAACTGTTTAAATAAGTCATCATTCTGAGGTAGTGGATATCGGTTCTTTATCGTAAGCTTGTTCAATTTTTGGTAGTCTATACATAGCCGAATACTACCGTCCTTCACCATGAATAGCACTGGCGCTCCCCATGATGAAATGCTTGGTTGATTAGAACATTTGTCTAATAACTCTTGTAGTTGAGTCTTCAATTCCTTCAATTCTATAAAAACTATTCTATAAGGTGCCTTTGATACATATGCCACCCCTGGTAACAAGTCGATAACGAACTCGGTTGCACAATCAGGTAACAACTCAAGTAAGTCTCCTGAAAACACATCAGAGAATTTATGCATCACATCAATATATTCCTTTTGTGGTGCTTCTTTAGTAATGTCCACCACAAATACCATATATCCAACTCTTTTCTTTTCAAGGCATCTCTTCGCCTTTAGTGCAAAGAGGATAAGCTTCTACTTCCTAAGTAATATGCTTCCAATAAAACCAAATTATGTGCCATCTTTGTTCTTAAATGATAACTCTTTTATGCACATAACAACTTTGTAGAGTGTTGAGACAACCAGTCTATCCCCAAGATGACGTCAAAGTCTACCATCTCAAGTCGATTTAGGTTGCATCCAAATTCTGTCCATCTATATGATTCGAACATTTTTCATAACACTCATCCAATACAACATCTAGTCCAAAAGGGCTTGAACTAGCAAAATCTGGTATAAAGGTCTTAAGAGCACATCTAGCTTCTTAATCTGTTATGGTTTTTCAAAGACTAACGCCAATAATCTCATATCCTAAAAAGCTCATTAGCTTACACCTTCTTTATCATTGCTGTTCTACCCCGATCTCTCTTTCATATACCTTGAAAAATATCTTGTGATTGTTACTTACTTTCTTGCTCATGCACTCTTTTATAGACATGACTCATATCCATCTATCTAGCAATCTTGAAATAGATTCTCTACTACTTCTTCTGAGGTTTCTTAGCTATATAGATTATTCTGAATTCAATCATCTTCCTTCTAATAATTCCTTATTAACTAAACATCTTATCAATGGATGTTGAGAAATGTAAGAATCAGAATGTTTGTCCAAAAGTAATTCATTTCCTTCTTTCGAATTCAGTATGATGAAGGACACTTGTTTTATCTAATGAACTTAGGTTTAAAGAATCAGGAGTAAATCTATGGTAATCCAACAGTCATTCAAAGGTTGTTAAGTTGCACGTGGTCTGATTACATAGAAATAGAGGTTCTATAGCTCTTACCCTCATGGTTATAGGTTCTATCGAGTATATAATGCCATTGATCGAGGCACTACAGGAGTAAATCTAGAGAAAGTTTTGGTACATCAATAAATCAGGTATAAATTGAAAAGATGTATGTTCAACATAATTAAAAATTTAACTGTTCATTAAGTTCATATCTCTGTTCATGTTGTCGATCATGAGAGTGGCTCAGATTGGTATAATCAAGACTAATACTAAAGAAACAATATTTATAACTCCAATTGACAGGTTGAATTGAGAAGGTATTCTGTAAAGGTACGAGAATTAGAATCAGATATGTGCATCCTCTATAATCATAAGAGTAAGTCAATAATGCCCCACATCCTATATAAACCTATCTAGTTATATGACCACAATAGATTTGATCCTTTGTTGAAAACGTTTGAGGCTTCATCTTCAAAAAATATTCCTCAACCCTTGTTGGATCATTCTGCCATGATGCAGCTATCCCATACATCGGTGACTGATAAGGGTAACCACCTTGATACGCTGCTTGTTGTGCACCAAGCTTTTGCATTGGGGTGTGCGTTACTGGGACTTGCTGTATGGTAGGCACTGTGTTATAGCTAACAGGTGCGGGGGGTACAGTGTTGCTACCAATCGGTACTATACTTGGTTTGACCCGGAGGTGTTGATGTAGCATTGGCAACTTGGATAGTAATTTCCATGGCAACATACATAGTCGGTATCATCTATTGTTGTTTTTACATTTTGTTAGGCCAAGTTTATTACAACCATAGCCAAGGCACTTGGTAGTCCAGGTAGATTGGCTGGAGTGGCCTGGTTATTTACCTCCTTTGATTTGTTTCAATCTGATTATCATTATTTAGCATCTGCTCAGATGAGTTTTCACTATCCGTTCTCGACCCAGATAGTGGTGGGGTCAAGTTGCAACATCTTCTTAATGCTCAGCGGATAATGGATCAGCTTGTGGTGGATCTCACTCTGAGTCTCCACGTCACCCAGGAGTATAGTTTTATCTTCTTTTATAGTTACTCTCATTTTTTGTGTATGACCATTGTTCTTCTATCTCTGTTGGATTTAGCCCGAGACCTTTCCCTTTACCTCTATAGGGATTTAGGCGTTACTAGCCATTTTTCTTCTTCCTCTGTCATACATCGGGTTTCACATCTCATTAGTACCAACTTGGTATTCTAATTTTCTGCTTCATAGATGCCCCCTTCTTGCTACTATACTATATCCTTTGTATACTTAGACAACTGCCCGACTTATAGATTATACCCTATATTATTTGTTTATCATGATACATTTAGATTTTCTTTTTCTGTCTATGTATACATATGGTTCCACCTTTTATATGTACATTATTGTCTTGTTTAAGTTCTATCTCAACCAATACAGGTGCTTATGGTGTGTTTCTATTAAAGCTTTTAATTTATCTAACTTAGTTTATGGACTCTAGTGGAAGTATTCAAGTTTGATGGGCAAGGCTTGAGAGCTCTGATACTAAGTTGTTACACCCCAATTCTGGACTAACCAGAATGGTGTGATGAATCGTCAATAAACCAACGGTTTAACCAGGATCTCGTATAGGCTATGCCAACCATGTTAAACCAAAACACATTCCACATTAATCAGAGATAATTAAGTAAATAACGAAAGTCTTATTAATAACGAATTGAGGTCTAATCATGATCAATAATTAATATTTCAGTTATCTCCAAGTAACCAAAATATAATTTAATACATATTACAAATATCCAAATACGAAAGTTAAATACTAAGCGCATCCATAGTTGAAACGCTCGCATAACGAATCATAATAGTCCTCCATAGCTTGCTCATCCATAACCGCCACCTGTTCATATCTTGGCATGTCGACATAATCTTCAACCGTAATACCAGCAACATCAGAAACTAAAAAGAATTATACGCACGAGGGTCAGCTCTCGAACTTGAGCTCAGTGAGAAAACAAAACAATGCAACAAATATATGCATGCATTCAATTCATATCTTTGGTCTGGTTTATAAGTTTACAATGTGCTAGAGAAAGGATTGGTGGCCGCCGCACCTCTATACACGAGTGTGTGAAACCGTCCAATGGATCAAACACCATTGCCGTCTTACATGCACCCATCATGGAATAAAGATAGAGCTAAAGTGCCCGGATCAAACACCGCATAACACTTTCCCTGATGCCCTACCCATACCAACACATAAGCCCCTATTGGTGAGGGCTTGCAAACTAGGCTCGCAACTAATCAATCCTAATGCCAAATAGTGTATCCAAGGCCTCACCCCAGCATCCCTCAATACATCCATAGAGATAGAGCTAAGGCTCCCCGGCAGAGTCAGAGACTACACGGTCTGAGACCACCTCCCCTGATGCCCTACGACGTAAAAGGTATGCTAAGGTAATGGAGATACGACGATGTTAGTGGAAAGGACTTGAGTAGAGATTGAGCTAGAGTCTGATGACCAGGATGAACCACGATGCCACGTCCTCCCCCTGATGCTCCACTATCATCAAGCACACTAACCACACACATACATTCACATGCTTATTCTTAGCATTATCACCATCATTATGTTATAAATAAACATAATTAAATATGCATGAGCAGTAATAGCAGGAGTATTGGATGATATGTGAAATGCACATTACAAGCATACAAGCATAGAATCAATCATGGCACTGGACTCAATATGTAAAACAACTTGTTATTAGCCAATTAGTTTAGGTCTTGTTCCCTCACCTTTGGTCGATGGTTGTTCCTTATCCAAGCTTTGTAAATCACTTTTAGACCACTTGGAAACCTAATAAATTTATAGATTTTAAATTAGAATTTATTTCCATCAATTCAAACTTCCAGAAGCTGAGTGGTCGTAGGTGCGGCTGCACCTGTGGTCTCGGTTTCTGCGACCACAGGGTGTGTGGTCGCTATGTGTGGTCGCATATCATGCGACCACACATGCGAACACATCCTCCCTGAAAATTCCCCGAGGGCGTGTGGTCGACATGTGTGGTCACATACCATGCTACCATACATGCGACCACACCCTCCCTGGAACTTTCCTGAGGCTGTGTGGTCGATATGTGTGGTCGCATACCATGAGACCATACATGCGACCACACCCTCCTTGGAACTTTCCAGAGGGCGTGTGGTAAATCATATGTGTCTCATGTGGTCGCATGATATGCGACCACACATGCGACCACACATGTGATGGTTGACTTTTCCACTCTCAACTCAATTCCTTCGTATTTTGATTCTTTGGCTTATCATCATGATCCTTCCTATGATTGTTCTATGGTTTAAAATCCATATTTTACATAATCCATAATCCTAATAGATTCTCTCCATGGATCTCTTAGAATTTGTCCATGGTTTGATGATTGGGGTCTCGCTTTGAATCACTATCTCCTCCATGATCTATTCTAGGCATTCAACTGATATGGGGAATGTTTCATACCTTAAACTTGTTGAAGATTCAGAGTTCTCTCTAAATTTTCTTCTCTTAGTCCTCCTCTACAATTCTTCTTCTCTTCCTCCTCTTCTCTTTCTCTCTCTTTCAGTTTGAGTTCTAAAAGGATGAAAGAGGCTAAGGGACATCCTATATATAGAGGAAAACCCTCCATATAGAGTCTTACTTAGATTAGGAAAGAACCCCCTTCGAATTTGGAAGGTTTCCTAATCACAGAGTCTGTTTGACTTCGTATGGTCGCACGTGGGGTCGCAGAACCCGTCGACCACACATCTAAAAACTGTGACCATACATCCCAGACTCCTATGGTTGCATTATTCTGAGGTGTGGTCTACCACACCTGTTTAGGTATGTGACCACACACTCCTAATTAGATGATTTTGGGTTAAATTTCATACCTAACCTTGTGGTTTCTTCACGCACTTGGTCCATTTGGGCCGATTATGATGGAAAGACCGATCACGACACGAGAATGTAATGTTAGATCGGATTCATGGCGTGCGGGTCTTACATATACTTTCCCTCCATCGTTCCGAGGTAGAAAGTCCCTGGCCATGTCATGCGGACAACTCTATATGGTCTTTCGCAAGTTGGCATTAACTTGTCTTGCTAGGAAGGTTTGGATACAGCGTTACGGCGAAGCACCCAATGGCCGACCTTAAATTGCCTAGCTCGGACATGCGAGTTATAATACTTGGCTTCCCTTTGTTGGTATACTAGTGTTCAGAGTAGTATGTTATCGCGGACCTCTTCTAGTAGGTCCATGTTGGCCCTCAGATCCTCATCATTTTGGATCTCATCGTAGTTAAAGATCCTAAGAGTGGGGTGAGTGACTTCAACTATTATGACAGCTTCCGCTCTATATATTAGCATGAAAGGTGTTTCCCCAATAGGCATCCGGCTTGTAGTGCGATAGGATTAGAGGACGCTTAGCAATTTATCAGCTTATTTTCCTTCCTCGGGATATGGTTTTATTTATGGCTTCTACTTGACTATTGGCCTCTGGGTGATACATTGTCGCAAACCTGTGCTCAATGTTGAATCCTTTACAAAAGAATCTGAATTGTACCCTGTTGAACTGAGGTACGTTATCTGTTACTAGTATTTTTTGAATGCCATAATGGTAAATGACATTAGTTCGGAGGAAAGTCTTAATTTGCTCTGTGGTTATCACTACTGCTTCAGCTTCTATCCTTTTGGAAAAATAGTCTATTGCCACGATGAGGTATCTTTTGGAGGATCTGGCCCCCGACATTAGGCCGACGATGTCCAGTCCCCACATTGGGAACCTCTAGGGGCTGTTAATGGAGTGAAGTTCATTTGCGGCAGATGGCTGATTATAGCATGCTTTTAACATTTTTCACATTTTGTTGCGAATTCGGTATAGTCGGCCAGCATTGTTTGTAAGTCCCGTATCATACTAACCGGTCTTACCACCTTATATCAGGTCTTCCTATCATGGTTGGGCCAAGCGGACTAAGTGCGTGAAGAAACCACAAGGCTAGGTATGAAATTAAACCCAAAATCATCTAATTAGGAGCGTGTGGTAGCGTACCTAAACATGTGGGGTCGACCACACCTCAAAATAATGAGACTACTGGAGTCTGGGACGTATGGTCGCAGTTTTTGGGCGTGTGGTCGACTGGTTCTGCGACCCCACGTGCGATCACACGATGTCAAACTGACTCCGTGATTAGGAAACCTTCCTAATCTGGGGGGGTTCTTTCCTAATCAATGTAGGACTCTATATGAAGGTTTTTCTCTATATAAAGGACGTCCTTTAGCCTCTTTCATTCTTTTAAAACTCAAACTAAAAGAGAGAGAAAGAGAGGAGGAGGAAGAGAAAAAGAATTGAAGAGGAAAACTAAGAGAAGGAATTTCAAAGAGAACTCTGATTTTCAACATGTTTAAGGTATGAAAACATCCTCCACATCAGTTGAATGCCTAGAATAGATCATGGAGGAGATAGTGATTCAAAGTGAGATCCCAATCACAAAATCATGGACAAATTCTAAGAGATCCATGGAGGGAATCTATTAGGATGATGGATTATGTAAAAAATATGAATTTTAAGCCATAGAACAATCATAGGAAGGATCATGATGATAAGCCAAGGAATCAAAATACGAAGGAATTGAGTTGAGAGTGGAAAAGTCGACCATCACTCGTGTGGTCGCAGTTTGATCGACCACACGAGGCACGTATGATCGACCACACGCCCTCGGGAAAGTTCCAGGGAGGATGTGGTCGCATGTGTGGTGTCATGATATGCGACCGCACATATCAACCCCACACCCTGTGGTCGCAGAAACTGAGACCACAGGTGCAGCCACACCTGTGACCACTCAGCTTTTGGAGGTCTGAATGATTCCAAATGAGACATTTGAACATTATAATTGATGAAAATAAACTCTAATTTAGAATCTATAAATTTATTAGTTTTTCAAGTGGTCTAAAAGTGATTTACAAAGCTTGGATGAGGAACAACCATCGACCAAAGGTGAGGAAACAAGACCTAAACTAATTGGTTAATGACAAGATGTTTTACTTATTGAGTCCAATGCCATGAATGATTCTATGCTTGTATGCTTGTAATGTGAATTTCACATGTCATCAAATATTTCTGCAATTACTGCTCATGCATATTTAATTCTATTTATTTATAACATGATGATGATGATGATGTTAGGAATAGACATGTGAATGTATGCCTGTGGTTAGTGTGCTTGATGAGAGTGGAAGGGGGAGGACGTGACATTGTGGTTCATCTTGGTCACCAGACTCTAGCTCTATCTCTACTCAAGTCTTGCCCACTAACATCATCGTATCGCCATTACCTTAGCAGAACTATTACGTTGTAGGGCATCAAGGGAGGTGGTCTCGGACCATGTACTCTCTGACTCTGCTGGAGGGCCTTAGCTCTATCTCTATGGATATTTTGAGGGATGCTGGGGTGAGGCCTTGGATACACTATTTGGCATTAGGATTGGTTAGTTGCGAGTCCAGTTTGCAAGCCCTCGCCAATAGGGACTTACGTGTTGGTATGGGTAGGGCATCAGAGGAAGTCTTATGAGGTGTTTGATCCGACACTTTAGCTCTATCTTTATTCCATGATGGGTGCATGTTGGACGACAATGTTGTTTGATCCATTGGGCGGATTCACACACTCGTGTATAGAGGTGCGGCGGCCACCAAACCTTTTATAGCATATTGCAAACTTATAAACCAGACCAAAGATATGAATTGAACGCATTAATATGTTTGTTATATTGTTTTGTTTGCTCGCTGAGCCATGATGTGTGCTCACCCTTTCGATGTCGAATATTTTTAGTTGATGATGCAGGTCCTACCGTGGAAGATTATATGAATGCACCAATGTACGGACATGTTACTGCGATGGATGTGGAAGCTATGGTGGAGTCGCATGATTCGTCGTGCGAGTGCAACTCATGTGTTTTTTATTAGGTTTAGTTGTTGGGTTATCAGAACATGTAATTGATTACTTTATTTTATTTTGTCTCGAGTCATTTGGAGATAATTGGATAATTAATTCGGTAAAGATAATAGAAGTAGTTAGCCTAGTTCCCTATCCCATTTCTTAAAAACGAAATAAGCATGATTTCCAGTCTGAGTAAGGAGATAAAGTAGGGCTCCGCACCGGGGGCCCAACTCTCATCAAGTTAGAAATAAAAAAAAATAGTAGTCCTTAGTTCATTAATATTAAAGACTTCTGCTATCGTTTATTTACTCTGATTATGGTTGTGATTGTATCTGGTTTAATCGAATGGGCACGGCCTATATGAGATCCTAGTTGAATCATTGGTCCATAGGCGGTTCATCATACCAATCTGGTTGGTTCAGAATTGGGGTGTGACATTGTCGGCCAGTAGTATCCATGGCATAATAGCCTTTGACAGAGGGTGTGTGTCGTAAATCCCTTCGTGGACTTCCCACATTACATTCTAGGCTTCCTTTGGGTTGAGGCACAGCAAGAAAGGATGAGTGAGTGACTTACGATATAATTTTCCACTTATGACTATATATTGGTGAAATTTTTCTTAAACTCGGCGCCTTTCCAATCTATCATTTGGTAACTCGTCAATTTTAATGTAGGTCCTTATAAGATCAATCCAAGTTGTCTCACTGTCTATTTGCTGTATGCCGACTTCTTTGGCTATGCTTTTCTGCTTTAGGATTTCAATGTATACCAACTTGTCATAGTTGGAGAGATCTTCTGCCAGAAGCTGAGACAAACCGTTTGCTTCCATGTTGTTTTCCCAGTCCACATTGCTTATCTAGCATTCTTTGAACAAAGCAAGTTGCAATTTTGCTTTTCCAAGGTATGCTAACATATGGGGTTGTTTGGCTTCATATTCTCCCTTGATCTATCTTACTACGACTTGTGAGTCGTTGTAGATGTCTAATCTTTTCACATCAAAAACTTTGCCAGTCTGAGTCTAGCCAGAAGGGCTTCGCACTCTGCTACATTGTTCATAGCATGGAAATCAAAACGAAGAGCGACTTGCACACTAAAGTTTTCAGGATTGGTAAGAATTACCCCGGCCCCCCGAGTACTTGTCATTCGAGGATCCATCCACATATAAAGTCCATGCGGGTGAAGGTTCGACTTTTTTTTTTCTTTTTCTAGTAGATATCTTCCTCTGCCAGGGTTTTTTCTATGTTAGTGCTATCTTCTGCGGTAGTTTCTAGCATGAAGTCGGCTAATACTTGGGTTTTAATGGCTGTCCTTGGGTGAAATTGTATGTTGAACTCTCCAAGCTCTATTGCCCAATTCACTAGTCGTCCGGAGATATCCGGCCAGCTAGAATTTTCTTCAAAGGTTTATCTGTAAATACCAAAATTGTCACACCCCAATTCTGGACTAACCAATGGTGTGATGAACAGTCATGAGAACCAACGGTTCAAACCAGGATCTCATATATGTTGTGCCCATCCGGTTAAACCAAGTACATTCCACAATAATAATCATAGTAAATAAATGATAGCAGAAGTCTTTATTAATAATGAACTGAATATTTAACAGTGAAAATAAATAATTAAATCCATTTATTTCCAAGTAACTCAAGACATAAAGTAAAATAATTAATTAAATGTTCCAGTAATCAAAATAACTAAACTAATCAAAGACACATTGATTGCATTCGCATATGCACTTCCTCCATTAGTTCCCCGTCCATAGCTGCTACGTGTCCATACATCAGTGCATTCATATAATCATCTATAGTGGGACCTGAATCAACAACTAAAAATATTCGATGTTGAAAGGGTGAGCACACATCACGGCTCAATGAGCAAATAAAACAATGCGCAACCATATGCATGCATTTAATTTATATCTTTGGTCTGGTTTTAAGTTTGCAATGTGCTATAGAAAGGATTAGTGGCCACCGCACCTCTATACACAGGTGTGAAAGCCCACCCAATGGATCAAACACCATTGTCGTCCACATTCACCCCACCATGGAATAGAGATAGAGCTAAAGTGTCCGGATTACACACCGTCAACACTTCCCCTGATGCTCTATCCATACGAACACGTAAGCCTTTATTGGTGAGGGCTTGCAAACTGGACTCACAACTAACCAATCCTAATGCCATTCAATGTATCCAAGGCCTCACCCCAGCATCCCTTAATATATCCATAGAGATAGAGCTAAGACCTCCCGATCGAGTCAAAGAACACACAGTCCGAGACCACCTCCTCTGATGCCCTACGACGTAATAGTTCCACTGAGATAATGGCGATACGATGATGTTAGTGGGCAAGACTTGAGTAGAGATAGAGCTAGAGTATGTGACCAGGCTGAACCACAATGCCACGTCCTCCCCCTGATGCTCCACTCGCATTCAACATACTAACCACACACATAAATACATGCCTACTCCTAGCATCATCATCATCATGTTATAAATAGGTAGAAATAAATATGCATGAGTAGAATTAGTAATAATATTGATGACATGTGAGATTCACATTACAAAAAAACAAGCATAGAATCAATAATTGCATTGGACACAATAAAATAAATAGTTTATTATTATCCAATTAGTTTAGGTCTTGTTTCCTCACCTTTAACGATGTTCGATCTTCTCCAAGCTTTGTAACTCACTTTTGAACAGCTTGGAAACCTAAGAAATTTATGGATTCTAAGTTAAGGTTCAAGTTCACCAAGCTATAAAAGTCGAAACTCTAATCTGGAGTCAAACAAACTTCCAGAGGCTGTGTGGTCATAGGTGTGGCTGCACCTGTGGTCTTAGTTTTTGCTATCACTGGGCGTGTGGTAGATAAGTATGGTCGCATATCATGCGACTACACATGCGACCATACCTTCTCTGGATCTTTCTAAGAGCGTGTAGTTGATCATGTGATCTCCGTGTGGTTGACCAAAGCTACGACCACATGAAGCTTTGGTCGACTTTTATCCTCAGTCCAACCCCTTCATGATTCGATTCCTTGGTTTATCATTATGGTCCTTCCTATGATCAATCTATGGCTTTAAATTCATAATTTTTTCAAAGTTATTGGTCCTAACCTATTCCCCATGGTTTTCCTCTGAGATTTTCTCATGGAGTCTCATGGTTGAGATCCTACTTTGATTCAATACCTCAATTACAATGGAAGATCCTATTCTAGGTGTTCTACTACTGTAAGACCCGTACGCCACGAATCCGGTCTAACCTTATGTTCTCATGTAGTGACCGGTCTTCCCATCATAATCGGCTCAAGTGAACCAATTGTATGAAGAAACCACAAGATAAAATAAGCAACAAGTCAAATTTAGTTGGTGTGGTTGACTGGTTAAGTTGTGTGGAAGCAACCAGTTAAAAACTAAAAACCAGTAAATTTTAGACGTGTGGTGGCAGTTTTGAGGCGTGTGATCGATATGTGTGGTCGTACATGAGACCACACAACATGAGACCACACACATGAGACCACATGATGTGTGATCGCATATTTTGGACCTATGGTTGACAGATTCTGCAACCACACGATGCTGAACCCACTCCGTGTTTAGGAAACTTTCCTAATTTGAGGGGGACTCTTTCCTAATTAAAATGGGACTCTATATGTAGGTTTTTCTCTATATAAAGGACGTCCCTTAGCCTCTCTCACTCTTTTAGAATCTAAATTGAAACTCCAATCCTAAGAGAGAAAGAGAGAAAAGAAGAGAAGGAGAATGAAATTTAGAGAAGAAGCTTGGAGAAGGGTTTTTGCAGAGAAGAGTTTTATCTCTCTACAACAAGTTTAAGGTATGGACTTGACTCTATAGAATAGATCAGATAAGATAGGTTCCTACTATCAACTTGATGTGTTGAATCTAATGTAACGATTTCAGCTATGGAACTTCTAAGGAAAATGATGAGAAAATAGGTTAGGGATAATGATTAATGAAAAACTGTAAAATGATGGCCATAGGATAACCATAGGATGAAAATGAACCCAAGTGATGAGTCGAGGAATCAACTCAAGAAGAATTCAGATTGTAGATGAAAACTGACCAATCATCATGTGGTCGCAGCCAGTGGTCGATCACAGGGTGACCAGAGGATCGACCACAGCTATTCAGGAAGTTCCCAGGAAAGGTGTGGTTGCAGGGTGTGGTCACATAAAATGCGACCACAAGGTTCGACCACACAGTGTGTGGTCTCTTATATTGCGACCACATGTTCGACCATACATGTGACCACACGATAACGGCAAGCATATTTTGATATCAAACAAGATTTTTGACTACTGTAACTTGGTAAACTTGAACCCTAACTTAAATACATTAATTTTTTAGGTTCCCAATAGATTCAAAGTGACTTCTAAAGCTTGGGAGAGGAATAAACATCAATCAAAGGTGAGGGAACAAGACCTAAACTAATTGGCTAATAACAAGCTGTTTATTTTATTGAGTCCAAAGCCATGATTGATTCTATGCTTGTATGCTTGTAATGTGCATCTCACATGTCATCAAATATTACTGTTATTACTCCTCATGCATATTTACTTCTGTCTATTTGCTACCATGTTGATTGATGATGCTAGGAATAGGCATGTGATTGTGTGTGTGTGGTTGGTGTGTTGGATACGAGTGAAACATCAAGGGGAGGACGTGACATTGTGGTCTCTGATTTGGTCACCAGACTATAGCTCTATCTCTACTCAAGTCTTGCCCACTGACATCATCATATCACCATTACCTTAGTAGAACTATTACATCATAGGGTATCAGGGGAGGTGGTCTCAGACCGTGTGGTCTTTGACTTTGCCGGAGGGCCTTAGCTCTATCTCTATGGATGTATTAAGGGATGCTGGGGTGAGGCCTTAGATACACTGGATGGCATTAAGATTGGTTAGTTGCGAACCTAGTTTGTAAGCCCTCGCCAATAGGGGCTTACGTGTTGGTATGGATAGGGCATCAGGGAAAGTGTTGGCGGTGTTTGATCTGGACACTTTAGCTCTATCTCTATTCCATGGTGGGTGCATGTGGGACGACAATAGTGTTTGATCCATTGAACGGATTTACATACTCGTGTATAGAGGTGCGGTGGCCACCAATCCTTTCTATAGCATATTGTAAACTTAAAAACCAGACTAAAGATATGAATTGAATGCATGCATGTGTTCGTTGCATTGTTTTGTTTTCTCACTGAGCTAAGTTGTGAGTTCACCCCATAATACCATTTTCTTTTAGTTTCTAATGATGCAGGTAATACAGTTGAAGACTACACGAATGCGCCAATGTATAGACACGTGGCGGTTATGGATGTGCAAGCTATGGATGATGAATATGACCTATCAAGCGAGTGTTTCAATAATGATTATGCTTAGTGTTTAAATTTGGTTTTGATGTTTGTAATAGTTTGATATATTTATGTTTTGATTACTTAGAGATAATTGGATTATTTAATTATTTATCATGTTAGACCTCAGTTCATTTTTAATAAGACTTCCTCTATTTACTTTATTATCTCTAATTAATGTGGAATGTGTTTTGGTTTAACATGGTTGGCATAGCCTATACGAGATCCTGGTTTGAACCGTTGGTTCTTATGACCGTTCATCATACCATTGGTTAGTCCAGAATTGGGGTGTGACAGCTTGGTATTAGAGCTCTCAGGCCCTGCCCATCAAACCAGAATACTTCCACAAGAGTCTATGAACTGAGTTAGGTTAAAATTAAAAGCCTTAATACAAACACACCATAAACACCTGTGTTGGTTGAGACAGAACTTAAATAAGACAATAATGTACGAATAAAAGGTGGAACCATATGTATATACAGATAAAAGAAAAAAAAAATCTAAACGTATCCTGATAAACAAATAACATAGAGTATAGTCTATCAATTGGACAGTTGTCTGAGTATACAAAGGATATAGTACAGTAACAAGAAGGAAGCATATGTAAGCAGAAAATTGGAATACCGAGTTGACACTCACAAGATGTGGAACTCGATGTATGACAGAGAAAGAAGGAAAATGGCTAGTAATGCCTAAATCCCTACAAAGGTCAAGGGAAAGATCTCGGGCTATATCCAACAAAGATAGGAGAACCATGGCTATATACCAAATAAGAGTAACTATTAAAAAGGATAAAGCTATACTCCTGGGTGTCGTGGAGACTCGGAGTGAGATCCACCACACACTGATCCATCGCCCGTTGAGCATTAAGAAGAGGTTGTAACCTAACCCCACCATTATCTGGGTCGAGAATGGATAATGAAAATCTATCTAAGCAGATATCAAATAATGATAATCATACTAGAGCAAGTCAAAGGGGTAAACAACCAGGCCACTCCAGCCAATCTACCTGGACCATGAAATACCTTGGCTACAATTGTAACAAATTTAGTCCAGTAAAATACAAAAGCAACAACAGATGATACCGAATATCTAAGTTACCATGGGAATCGCTACCAAAGTTGCCAATGCTACTCTAACACCTCTGGGTCAGACCAAGTACAGTACCTGTTGGTAGCAATACTGTACCTCCAGCACCCATTGACCATAACACAGTGTCTACCATACAGTAGGTCTCAATAACGCATACCCCAGTATAGGAGCTTGGTGCACAAAAAGTAGTGTATCAAGGTGGTTATCCTTATCAGCCATCGATGTATGGGATAGCTGCATCATGGTAGAATGATTCGACAAGGATTGAGGAATATTTTCTGAAGATAAAGCTTAGCTGTTTTTTTTTTTATCAAGGGATCAAATTTATTGTGGCCATATAACTAGACAGGTTTATATAGGATGTGGTGCATCATTGACTTACTCTTATGATTATAGAGGATGCACATACCTGATTTTAAATTCTCGTGCCTTGATAGGATATCTTCTCGATTCAACCTGTCAATTGGAGTTATAAATGTTGTTTCCACAGAATTAGCCCTGATTATACCAATCTAAGCCACTCTTATAATCGACAACATGAATAGAGTTATGAACTGAATGAACAGTTAAAGGTTTAATCATGTTGCGATTTACACCTGATTTATTGATGTACCAAAACTTTCTCTAGATTTACTCTTGTAGTGCCTTGACCAATGGCATTATATACTCGATAGATCTGTAACCATGAGGCTAAGAGCTGTAGAACCTCTATTTCTATGTATTCGAACCACCTTGCAACCAACAACAAAGGGTCCAATTCATTTTGTATTTGGTTCGGTTACCATAGATTTACTCTTGATCCTTTAAACCAAGTTCACTAGATAAAACAAGTGTTCGTCATCATACTGAATTTGAAAGAAGGAAATGAATTGCTTTTGGATAAACATTCTGATTCTTACATTTTCTGACCTCCGTTGATAAGAGGCTTGATTAATAAGAAAAATTATGGAAGATGATTGGATTCAGATAAATCTCTATAGCCAAGAAACCTCAGATGAAGTAATGGATAATTTACTTTGAGATTGTTGGATATATGGATTTGAGTTATGATCTATAAAAGAGTGCATAAGCAGGAAGTGAGAATTACCAAGAGTAACCAGTAAGGAGTAGATAGCACTCGATCTGAGTTAAAGATGACTATATTGGAATGAATTTTGACAAGACAAAAGATTTCTAAAAGTATATCTAAAAGTGGATACAAGGATGAAATTAAAAATGGTGGTATTGTTAGTACTCGGTTTAGTACAATTACTATTGAGTTATTCCCATTGTTGAACAAGAGGATTGAGTAAAAACCAAGAGAGTTTGGTGGAATTAATAAGAATATAAGCATATATCCTAATGCTTATAGGTAGACTTGGGATATTTAATGAGTAAACAATCAAAAGATGTTTTTTTTTTTTTTTTTTTTTTTTTTTTGATATATGAAAGAGAGATTAGGGTAAAACAATAATGATAAAAGAGATGTAAGTTAGTGAGTACAATATGAGATTATTGATGATAGTCTTTGACAACCAAAAGAGATGAAAAAGCTAGATGTGCTCTTAAGAAGTTTAAACCAGATTTAGTTCAAGCCCTTTTGGACTAGATGGTATTAGATGAATGTTGTGAACAATGTTCAAATCGTATGGATGGATGGAATTTGGGTGCAACCTAATTCGACTTGAGATGATAGACTTTGATGTCATCTTGGGAATGGACTGGTTATCTCAACATTCTACAAGTGATTATGTGTATAGAAGAGGTTATCATTTAAGAACAAAGATGGCACATAATTTAGTTTTATGGGAAGCATGTTGCTTGCTTAGGGAGCAGAAGCTTATCCTCCCTGTACTTAAGGCGAAGAGATGCCTTGAAAAGAAAGGAGTTGGATATATGGTATATGTGGTAGATACTACTAAAGAAGTACCACAGATGAAAGATATTGAGGTGATATGAAAATTTTTGGATGTATTTCCTGAAGAGTTACCCGGGTTGCCACCTAATCATGCGACCGAGTTTGTTATCGACTTGTTACCAGGGATGACACCTATGTCAAAGGCACCCTATAGAATAGCTCTTACAGAGTTGAAGGAATTAAAGACTCATCTACAGGAGTTATTAGACAAAGGTTCTAATCAGCCAAGTATTTTATCACGGGAAGCGCCAGTGCTATTCGTGAAGAAAAAGAACGGTAGTGTTCGACTATGTATAGACTACCGAGAATTGAACAAGCTCATTATCAAGAACTGATATCCACTACCTCAGATTGATGACTTGTTTAATCAGCTACAAGGTGCAAATGTATTTTCTAAGATTGATCTTCGGTCAAGATATCATCAATTGAAGAATTTAGACAACGATATTCTGAAGATAGCTTTTAAAATCGAGAATGAGCATTATAAGTTCTTGGTTGTTTTTGGTTTGACCAATGCACCTGCATATTTTATAGAGCTTACAAACTGAGTATTTCATGATGTGTTGGACACTTCGATCATAGCTTTTATCGACGATAGTTTGGTCTATTTCAAAGACGAAGAAAGTCTTGTGATGGATCTTAGAGCAGACTTACAATGGATAAGAAGGGAGAAGCTTTATGCTAAATTTAATAAATATGAGTTCTGGTTGAATGAAGTACAATTCTAAGGTCACATAATATCCTCAGAAGGAATAAAGGTGGACCCCAGCTAGATAGAAGCTATTATGGGGTGAGAAGCGCCTGAGAACATTACAGAGATCAGAAGTTCCTTGGGTTTAGCTGGTTATTACAGACGATTTATGGAGGACCACTCTAAGATTACAATACCTCTTACCAAGTTAACCAGGAAGAGAGAGGAGTTTATTTGGATTGACAAGCATGAAGAATGTTTCCAGACTCTAAAAGGAAGGTTGATATCAATTCCCATCTTGATCGTTCTGGCACCAGGAAAACCTTTTACCCTACAAACTGATGCTTCCAGATTGGGTCTAGGATGCAGGTTGATGCAAGGTGAATAAATGATTGCATATGCTTTAAGATAACTGAAGGAGCATGAGAAGAGTTACCCTACTTATGACTTGGAGTTAACGGCTGTGATTATGCAATCGAGACATGAAAACATTATCTATACAGAAAAATTTCAGATTAAATTGAATTACAAGAGTTTTATTTATCTCCTCACGCAGAAAGAGTTGAACATGAGGTAAAGGAGATGGTTGGAACACTTGAAGGATTAAGACTGCGATATTCAATGCCACTCGAGCAAGGCTAATGTGATAGTTGAGGCCTTGAGAAAAAAGGGCAATATGAAGTCTGAGGAAGGACCCAGTATAAATGTTGTCTTATGTTCTACAGTAGCATATTCAGATTTAAAAGTAAAACAAAATATAATAGAAACTCATGATGATCAAATTGAGCGAGAACTTATGGATGAACTTATGGAGCAATAGTTTCTCGCTTGATTCACAGCATTAAAGATCATCTCTGATTTGATGGATGAAGTAATGATAGCAATTCTGTTAGATCCGTATCTAAGAGCAGTACAAGAAGATTTAGAGAAAGAAAAACCTAACCCTGACTTACTTTGGATGCGGAGAAAGTCCTGAGATACAGAGGATGATTATGCATACCTGAAAGTGAAAAACTCGGATCTTAGATACAAAATAATGCTAGAAGCTCATTCCACACCGTATTCATTACATCTCAGTGGTACAAAAAACATACCAATACGTATCATGACCTGAAGAGATTGTACTGATAAAGAGGAATGATACAGATGTGGCTTAGTGCGTGTTCTAGTGTCTGAACTATCGATATGTAAAGGCTAAAAGACAAAGACCAATAGGCTTACTACAACCACTATCGGAGCCAGTTTAGAAGTAGAACTGGATTATAATGGACTATGTCACCGATTTACCACTGACTCCTAGATTGGTTGTTGTAGTTTGGGTGATTGTTGATCGCCTTATGAAGACAGCTCTTTTCATTTCTATACAGCCTTGGTTTTCTTTGGAATGGCTAGCTAAGCTGTATGTGGATAATATTATCTGATTGAATGCTACGCCTGAGGGCATAGTGTCAGATAGAGGCTCACGCTTTACCTTAAAGTTTTGGGAGGGACTACAGAAAGCGATGAGAACAATGTTGAAGTTTAGTACTGCATTTCACCCTTAAACCGACGGACAGTCAGAGTGGACTATATAGATCCTAAAAGGTATTCTCCAAACTATTTTTAAAGGAGCTTGAGTTGAGAAGTTACCATTAATTAATTTTACTAGCAAGCTACCATATAGACATCACCTATGAAGCATGGTATGGTAGAAATGTTAAACTCCTCTATTTTAGAATGAAGTAGGAGAATGAAGAATTGTAAGACTTGAGTCTGTTGAAGAAACCCGTCGAGCAATAAACACGATCAAAAGGAAAGGGCTAAAACAGCTTAAAGTTGTCAAAAGATACCAAGACCTCGAGTTCACCGTAAGTGACAAAGTATTCTTGATGATATTACTTATGAGTGGTTTAAAATGGTGTGGTAAGAAGGGAAAGTTATGTCTTATATATGTTTTGGACCTTATAAAATTTTAGAGAGACTTAGAAAAATTGCATATCAACTAGCGTTACCACCATCCATATCTAGTGTGCATGACGTATTTTGCGTGTCTCTATTGAAAAAATACGTTAGAGATCCATCATGGGCATTGACTGTGGATCCCTGGATTTGATAGAAGACTTAACTTTTGAAGTGGTACCAGCCTAAATCACCAGTTAGAAGGTATAACATCTTTGGAGCCGAAATATTGATTATGTGAAAGTACTGGCGAAGCTATGACATCGAAAAGATTACATGGGAAGAAGAAAATGCAATGTGGAAACAGTATTCCCACCCATTCGACTTCGAAGTACATTCAAATTTTGAGGATGAAATTTTTTTTAAGGATGGGGAAGTTGTAAGATCCGTACGTGTAAATTTCGAGGACAAAATTTCTTTTAAGGGTGGTGGAATTGTAAGACCCGCATGACACGAACCCGGTCTAACCTTATGTTCTCGTGTCGTGGCTGGTCTTTCCATCGTAACCGGCTCAAGTGAACCAATTGTATGAAAAAACCACGAGATAAGATAAGCAACAAGTCAAATTTAGTTGGTGTGGTTGACTGGTTAAGTTGTATGGAAGCAACTAGTCAAAAACTAAAAACCAATAAATTTTGGACGTGTGGTGGCAGTTTTGAGGGGTGTGGTCGATACGTGTGGTCGCACATGAGACCACATGCATGAGACCACATGACATGTGGTCGCATATTTTGGACATGTGGTCAACGGATTCTATGACCACACGGTGCTGAACCGACTCCGTGTTTGGGGCAGGGAAACCAACCGAACCCGCCTTTATGGAACAATAACCCTGTGTACCAACCACCTCCACCCGGATTGGAGGCAGGTGACCAGAGACCCAACTTGGGCCTAGTCCAGCTTAAGCCCTATCATGTCAATGTAACTAGTGACCTTCAAATGCAGTAAAATGCGTTCATTTCGGCTTCTACATGCGCCCCTCCCAATCGCCCTTGTTTTAGCGTTCTCCTTTCCTAATTTGAGGGGGACTATTTTCTAATTGAAGTGGGACTCTATATGGAGGTTTTTCTCTATATAAAGGACGTCTCTTAGCCTCTCTCACTCTTTTATAACCCAAATTGAAACTCTAAACCTAAGAGAGAAAGAGAGAAAAAAAGAAAAGGAGAAGAAAATTTGGAGAAGAAGCTTGGAGAAGGGTTTTTGCAGAGAAGAGTTTTATCTCTCTACAACAAGCTTAAGGTATGGACTTCACTCTATAGGGTAGATCAGATAGGATAGGTTCCTTCTATCAACTTGATTTTTTGAATCTAATGTAACGATTTCAACTATGGAACTTCTAAGGGAAACGATGAGAAAATAGGTTAGGGATAATAGTTAATGAAAAACTGTAAAATAATGGTCATAGGATAACCATAGGATGAACCCAAGTGATGAGTCAAGGAATCAACTCAAGAAGAATTCGGATTGAAGATGAAAACTGACCAAACATCATGTGGTCACAGCCTGTGGTCGACCACAGGGTGACCAGAGGATCGACCACAGCTATTCAGGAAGTTCCCAGGAAAGGTGTGGTCGCAGGCTGTGGTCACATAAAATGCGACCACAAGGTTCGACCACACAGTGTGTGGTCTCTTATATTGCGACCACATGTTCAACCACACATGTGACCACATGATAACATCAAGCATATTTTGATATCAAACAAAATTTTTGACTACTGTAACTTGGTAAACTTGAACCTTAACTTAAATACATTAATTGTTTAGGTTTTCAATTGATTCAAAGTGACTTCTAAAACTTGGGAGAGGAACAAACATCAACCAAAGGTGAGGGAACAAGACCTAAACCAATTGGCTAATAACAAGCTATTTATTTTATTGAGTCTAATGTCATGATTGATCCTATGCTTGTATGCTTGTAGTGTGCATCTTACATGTCATCTAATATTACTGTTATTACTCCTCATGCATATTTACTTCTGTCTATTTCCTACCATGTTGATTGATGATGCTAGGAATAGGCATGTGATTGTGTGTGTGTGGTTGATGTGTTGGATATGAGTGGAGCATCAAGGGGAGGATGTGGCATTGTGGTCTCTGACTTGGTCACCAGACTCTAGCTCTATCTCTACTCAAGTCTTGCCCATTGACATCATCGTATCGCCATTACCTTAGCAGAACTATTACGTCATAGGGTATCAGGGGCGGTGGTCTCGGACCTTGTGGTCATTGACTCTGTCGGGGGGCCTTAGCAATATCTCTATGGATGTATTAAGGGATGCTGGGTTGAGGCCTTTGATACACGGGATGGCATTAGGATTGGTTAGTTGCGAGCCTAGTTTGCAAGTGTTACACCCTAATTTCGACTAAACTAGAAGTGTGAGTGAACCACCATTGAACCAACGGTTCACACCAGGATCTCGATAAGACTGTATCCACTTATACAAACCATTGCACATAACCATAATCAGAATACGATTAAATACAGTAAAAGTCTTAAATTAAATAAACTGAGTACTTCTATTGATAAATAAATAAATTATATAATTATTCAAAATATCAAAATGTAACTAAATAATTTTATTATAAAATCCAACTGAAATAAAATAATCAAATCATCTATATCCTAGAGGTATACGCAGTGAGGGCACTCGCATGAAGCGTTATGCTCGTCCTCCCCAACTTACACTTCTAAAGCAGTAACACCTCCATACACTGGAGAATCCATGTTGTCCTCGATAGTGTAACCTGCATCAACATCTAAAAACATGTATATATACATGGGTGAGCTCACAACTTAGCTGAGTAAGAAAATCAGACAATGCAACAAACAACATTCATGAATAACATTCACATTATGGTCTGGTTTTAAATTTGCATTGTGCTATAAAAAGGATTGGCGGCCACCACACCTCTATACACGAGTGTGTGAATCTATCCTATGGATCAAACACCACTGTCGTCCTACATGCACCCACCACGGAATAGAGATAGAGCTAAAGTCTCTGGATCACACACCGCCAACATTTTCCTGATGCCCTACCCATACCAACACGTAAGCCCCTATTGGCGAGGGTTTGCAAACTGGACTCGCAACTAACCAATCCTATATGTCATCACAGTAGGACCTATCCTAGCACAACTCCCTATGGTATGGAGATAGGGTTCGAGTCTAGTGGCCAGGCCAGAGACCACAGTGGCACTTCCTCCCTCTGGTACCCTACCCACACCAAGCATGTTAAGACAGAAGCGATACGAAAAGGTGCTAGTGTGAGGAATGATCTTAGACCCCAGGCCCTTTCCATCCACACACCAATGAAAACAATCACATACCTAACAATTACATCCTAGCATAGCGAGTATGCATGAACAATATAATAACTGAAAGTAAAGATGACATGTGAGTATGCACAACACCAATCCACAGAATCATAATTATTAACAACGTTTTACTGTTATTAAGTTATTAAGGTTTAGGTCTGATTCCCTTACTTGACGCTTGATTGCTAGCTTGCTCTGCGTCACACAATCCAAAGTCGCTATCAGAAGGTCCTACACGATGTTAGGGTTGAATTAAAATTAGTTTCTTAGGGTTTACGTTGGTTAAAAAACCAACTGGATCAAAATATACCCCTCACAGTACAAACCGGTCACAGGTACCGATCGCGGCACTGTGGGGAAAAGGTGAAACCGATATGGTCGACCGGTCCTCCACTGATCAGCTCCCGAGAGGTACCGGTCGCAGTACCGGTTGCACTACTATGTGCAACCGGTATAGTCGACCGGTATGCCTCCGAAAGACCACCGACTTGGTGTTCGCCTTCCGTCAGTCACCCATTATTAGTTTTGGGGTTTCTCCTATGCATTCTAGGCCTGAGCAACAAGTTAAGGTTGTTCTTTGTTCCATTCAAGTCCTAGTTCCGATGATTCTTTGCCTAGAATTCGAATCTAGGGTTTAATGAACAATTAGGGTTTAACGGCAAAATAAGGGTTTTAGATTAATACCTAGCCTTGCAAGGTATTGATCAGTCATGAATCGTCTATAATGCTTAACTTATAGAGAAGTTCAAGCACTTACTATTGGTTCACACTATGGTGTTCTTCGTCCAATGGCGGCTCCACTTCCATCTTTCTAAGCTCTTTCTCCTCTTCAGATCTCTTTCTCCTATCTAGGGTTTGTGAGGATCAATCAAACAGTTTTAAGGAGGTTTAAGAGTCCTTAGACTAGGATAGAGTTTAGGAAGTTTTCCTACATTAAAAAAGTCTCTAGGCTCGAGATTTGGCAAGCGGGACCCATAGAGATCTGTTTCTGGATCTAATTAGTCTGCCCGCATAGACATACCGGTCGACCGAAATATAGGCCGGTATGATGAGACCGGTATGATAATTTTTATCAATTTTGGTCCATTTTTGTACCTGATTGTCAGTCGCTCGTCCCATTTGGCCCGGTGATGATTAGAAGACCTGTTACGACATGAATTAAAGGTTTAGATCGGGTTCATGGAGTGCGTGTTTTACAACTCCCCCACCCTTAAAAGAAATTTCGTCCCAAAAATTTGCATGTAGGTCTCACAACTCCCCCACCCTTAAAAGAAATTTTGGCCTCGAAATTTGCTCGTACCTTGTTCATCGAAAAGGTTAGGATACTCCTTTCGCATTGTGTTTTCCTCCTCCCAAGTGATTTCTTCTACATCTTGGCTTTTTCAATGCACTTTCTCATAATGGATATATTTACTTTAGAGGTGTTGTACCTTTCTACTTGTGAGCATCACAGGTACCACTTCAAATGTCAAGTCCTCTGTCAAGTCTGGTGGGTCTGCTGTCAAGATGTGCAATGGATCCCTGACATACTCTTCAATAAAGAAACATGGAACACATCATGAACGCTTGACATGGATGATGGTAGAGCCAGTTGATACGCCACATTATCACGTTTGGTCAATATCTTGTATGGTCCCACGTATCTAGGGCATAGCTTCTCTTTTTTACCCAACCATTTCAGACCTCGCATAGGTGATATCTTCAAGAATACCTTGTCACCCACTGTAAACTCCAGATCTCGACATCCATTATCTGCGTAGTGCTTTTTTCAAACTTGAGCTGTCTTTACTCTTTTCTTAATTTTATCAATCGCTCGACAAGTTTCTTCTACGAACTCTAGTCCTATAATCCTTCTGTCTCCCTCCTCATTCCATAACAGAGGTGTATGAAATTTCTTCCCATAGAATGCCTCATATGGAGCCATCTGGATCTTAGCCTGGTAATTATTGTTATTAGCAAACTCAATGAGCGATAGCTTCTCGTCCCAAGCTCCTTTGAAATCTAGGGCACACGTTCGGAGCATATCCTTCAAGATTTGAATAGTTCTTTCTGACTGCCCGTCTGTCTGAGGATGAAAAGTTGTACTAAACTTCAACTTGGTTCCCATCGCTTTCTGTAATCCTTCCCTGAACTTGGATGTAAAACGAGGATCTCTGTCAGATACTATACTCTCTAGGATGCCGTGAAGTTTGACTATATTGTCCATATACAACTTGGTTAGCTTGTCCATGGTATACTGAGGTTTGACAGCGATGAAGTGAGCTGTCTTGGTAAGTCGATCGACTATCACCCACATGGCATTCACTCACATTGGTGTTAAGGGTAGGCCAGTGACGAAATCCATTGTGATACAATCCCACTTCCAAGTTGGCTCTAGTAGTGGTTGTAGTAAACCTGCGGTCTTTGTCTTTCTGCCTTCACTTGCTGACAATTTAGACACTGAAATATGAATCGAGCTACATCTACTTTCATACCCCTCCACCAATATAATCTTCTTAAATCATGGTATATTTTAGTGCTTCCTGGATGTACCGAGTATGGGGTATATGAGCTTGTCATAATTCTGTCTCTGATATTTGAGTTCTCACTCTCAGGTATACATAATCATCCACGATACCTGAGTACCTTATCTGAATCCAAGGTAAAGTTAGGGTTGCTTTTACCCTTCTCTAGATCTTCTTGCACAATCTTGAGGTGTAGATTCTGTAGGTTTGCTACTTTTACCTCATCTATTAGATCTGGTGTGATCTTCAAGGCTGCAAACATCAATGTGAACTTATGAATCAAGCCCTGTTCCACTGGATCTTCTGCAGTTTCTAATATATACTCTTCTTTATTTTCTATTGAGCTTGAGGCTGCTGCACATAGTGCAGCGTTTGTACTAGGTCCTACCTTCGGTTTCAATGCCCACTTCCTGCTTAAGGCATCAGCTACGATGTTTGCCTTACCCGGATGGTACTGGTTGTCATAATCATAATCTTTTAATAGCTCCAGCCATCTCCTTTGTCTCATATTCAGGTCCTTCTGAGTAAAAAGATAAGTTAAGCTCTTGTGATCTGACTTGATCTGAAACTTTTCAACATAAAGATAGTGCCTCCAAGTCTTAATTGCGTGAATGACCGCTGCTAACTCCAGATCATGCGTAGGATAGTTCTTCTCATGCTCTTTCAACTGTCTTGATGGTAGGCAATCACCTGTTCTCCTTGCATCAACACACATCCAAGACCTAACCCTGAGGCATCCGTATATAGGGTGAATGGCAAGCCTGGTGCTGGGATGGTCAAGATAGGTGCAGAGACTAGTCTTGACTTTAAAGTTTAAAAGCACTTCTCACACTCATCTGTCCATATGAACTTTTCTCCTTTCTTGGTTAGTTTGGTGAGTGGAACGACAATTCTTGAGTAGTCTTCCAGGAGCCTTCTATAGTAACCAGCCAATCTAAGGAAACTACGAATCTCTGCAACTGATTTTGGTGCATCCCATCCTACTATAGTTGCGATTTTGCTTGGATCCACCACGATACCGTCTGTGGACACTACGTGACCCAAAAAGGCCACTTTCTTCAGCCAAAATTCATACTTCTTGAACTTGGCGTAAAGCTTCTCCCTTCTTAGCCGTTGTAGGGCTGCTCTCAAGTGTGTTGCATGAGTCTCCTTGTTCTTTGAGTAGATCATGATGTCATCAATGAATACGATGATCGAAGTGTCCAACATGTCATGAAACACTTGATTCGTCAGTTCCATGAAAGACGCTGGGGTGTTGGTCAATCTGAACGACATTACAAGGAACTCATAATGACCATACCTTGTCCTGAAAGCAGTCTTCTGAATATCTCCTGCCTTGATCTTCAGTTGGTGATACCCTAATCTAAGATCAATCTTCGAGAAAACCTTTGCACCCTGCAATTGATCGAGCAAATCATCGATCCTAGGCAAAGGGTATCGGTTCTTGATGGTTAACTTGTTCAACTCTTGGTAGTCAATACATAGTTGTACGCTACTGTCCTTCTTCTTTACGAACAATACAGGCGCTCCCCACAGTGATATACTTGGTCATATGAAACCCTTATTTAGTAGTTCTTGTAACTGGGTCTTAAACTCCTTTAACTCCGTCGGGGCCATCCTGTATGGTGCCTTAGATATCGGCACTGACCCTGGCATAAGGTCTATTACGAACTATGTAGCCTTGTCTGGAGGTAGACCTGGTACATGCTCTGGAAATACGTCTAAAAACTCTTGTACCACATCTAGATCTTCCAACTTTGGCATTTCTACAGCGATGTCGACCACAAACACTAAGTAACCCACTCTTCCCTTCTCTAAGCATCTCTTAGCTTTTAGAGCAGAGAGGATCAGCTTCTGCTTCCTAGGTAATTTAGTTTCGATGAAGCTAAACTCCTTCCCATTATTATCCTTGAAAGCAAGCTTCTTTTTGGCACATAATAAGCTAGCTGAATGATGGCCTAGCCAATCCATTCCCAAGATGACGTCAAAGTCTGCCATCTCGAGTTGGACCAGATTTGCTTCAAGGTTTTGCCCATCAATACTAACTGAGCACGACCCATAGCATTTATTCAAGGCCACTTCTACTCCCAACGAAGAGCGAACTAATAAGCTTAGAGTTAAGAGCTTGACAGCTAACTCCAGTCTCTTCCCAAAGGACATAGAAATAAAGGAGTGTGTAGCCCCAGAGTCAAAGAGTACTCTGGCGGGTACACCAACTATATTTACAGTTCTTGGAATTTACTTATCCCTTAGTTCTACATGCTCATACATGGTAATGGAGTAACCAAAAATAATAGGAGATGAATTCATACCAGTAACCACATCAGGTGATGCGGTTGCCTCCTCTGTGGTGATTGCAAATATCTTCCCTTACTGTGGCGGTTACTTCCTTAGTAGAGTGCAAGTCTTTGCATAATGGCCCAATTGTTGGCAGTTGAAACATTTGACGTTAGGGTTTTGACTAGCTACCTATGGTGGTGGTGCAGTAGTATTCCTTGCTGGCACCATAGCAGACTGAGCCCTGTATAGGCAGAATGGTCTAGTGTTCCCTCCACCAGAAGTCTCAGTAGCAGGCCTCTTCAGTCCCCTATTTTAAGCAAAGAAGCTGTCTCTTTAGCTTCATTCGATCACTCTAGCGATCTGCACTTTGTTTACACCTTCTTCTCCAACCCAAAATGTGCTCTCGGATACTTCCTCACAATCCCATAGTGAACCTATGGGTTTTGGTTTCTTTCTCTTGCATGCTCGCGGGAGCAAAGAAAAACAGCTCTTCGTACCTCTGCTGGTACGCTTCTACAGTCATCTGGGGTTGTTGCAGGTTGAGGAATTCCTTCTCCATTTGATCACAAAAGCTCTTAGGAAAGTACTTATCGAAGAAAGCCCCCTTGAATATTTCCCAGGTGATTTAGGTGTGCTTCGTCTTCAAGTATGACCAGGTAGAATTCCACCAGGCATTGGCATCTTCCTTGAGCATGTGTGTGGCAAATAGCACCTTCTCATCCTCTATGCAAGTCATCAGACAAAACTTCTTCTCTATCTCAGCAACCCACTGTGCAGGCCATAATGGTTTTCCTGGTTTCCCTGTGAGGGTAGGGGGTTTTAGTTTCAAGAACCTATCCACTGCTTGGCTTAGGTCTCTCTGTCCCTATGCACTCCTTCCATACCATGGTGGTGGATACGCATAGACCCCTTGGTAGGCAGATGAGGTTGGGAATTGTTGTGGTAGTTGTGGGTTCTATTCTTGGCCCATCGGCCCAGTGCTACCATCCATTGATAGTGTGGTATTATTTCCCCTAGACTTAGGCATACCTTCTGTAGGGATATATCCCAGTGGCCTGTACATCTTCAGCATCTCGTTTAAGAATGCCTTCTGCTGAGCTTCCATCTGGTAGACCAGATTTATCATTATTGTCTCAGAGTTGGTGTGAGGAGGGCCTGGCAAGTTTGTTGGTGCTTTGTGACTTTGCCTTTCTCCACCATTCCTTATTGGTATCCTGTCCCGGTCATTCCTCATTGGGGTTCCACCTTCTGGATTCAGGTGTTGCTCACCAACATTTTCTGCTTTCACATTGTCCTTGGCTTGACGCACCCTTGAGTGGTGACATTTTCGTGAACCTCTGCGACCATTTTTACCTGCCATCTCAGATTACTCTTTCCTATTTGGATCTGAGAAGAAGACATAACACATGAGGTACATTCGAATAGTCACATTTGTCATAATAGTGTTAGTCTTTAACAAGTGCGAGACAAAAATCGTAATGGAAACTTTAAATCAAAATTTTAAAAAAAATTCTCTAAATTTTCTGGGCTCCGAAGACTTGTCTAGTCACAACATACCGGTCGCGGCACTGTAGAATGTAGTGCGACTGGTATGTCCAGGTGGACAAACCTCTTGGTCTTCCCGAGGGGTACCAGTCGATGTACCGGTTGCACCTTTGTATAGTATGGTGCGACCGGTATAGTTGACCAGGCAACACATTTCTTTGGCCAAGGGGTACCGGTCGATGTACCCCAGCGGGTACCGGTCGACCGGTATAGGGCAAAACAGTTGACCGGTATGCCCTAAAAGGCTTTAAAATTGCAAAATTTGACTCATTCCTCACTTTTCTTCTCATTTTCCTCTCCGGTGGTGATTCCTCTCTGACTTAGTGAGTTGCTACAATCCGACTGGTGCTTGTGAAAGTGATTCTTCTCACCCAAGAGTACTTCACAACCTCTCTAAGTAAGTTTCTTCCTTCCTCTCTCTCTTTTTACATCGTTTCTTTATGGTTTCTTGCCCAAAAACTGGGTTTTTCTAGATTTAGAAGATTCTAACGGTATAAACTCTTTTTCTTCAACTTAGAAATAGTTTTGGAACTTCTATGAACAAAAGCCCTCAGTTTATTTAAGGTTCCACCGTATGGTTTACTCAAAATCAAAGTTTTCGGATTTTTGACTTAGGTTTTGGTCAAAAATTGATTTTTCCTTTAAATGTTGCATTTGTTCCTTGTTTGAGGATTACTTAGTCTCTATTTGTTGCTATATGATTACGTAAGTCCTCTTACCTAGATTTTTGGGTAAGTTTGAGGCTTTTGCATGAAAATACTGTCGTTATGCTGTTGAAATTTCAAAAAATTTTGACTAATTCTCATTGTGTTATTTTATTTTGTAGTTAAAGAAATGTTTCGGCGTCGAGGTGCTGGTAAGCACGCTTATGCTCCAGGCATGAATCGCCCACACCTGCCAATTTTACAATTTGACGAGTGGTGGTTTCGCTCGGTGGCTGCACAAGCCCGTTGCCCATGGTTCGAGGAGAAAAACATAAAGTCTGGACACTGCGTGAACCTAGAGCAACTCCAGCAAATCGATGTTGAAGCGGCCTTCGGTGCACCTGGGTGGTTACCAGTGATCACCTATTCAGTGATTACCCGATCCAATCTAGTAAAGCACTTTTATGCTAACCTGGAGGTCGAGGGGGATGTTAACGATTTCAGCCACTGTAGGGACATCCGCCTCACCAGCATTGTCAAGGGTGTCCCATATCATTCAACACTTACTAGCTTGTTGACCTGTTGGGGATTCCTAATGATGGTGAGTTGGTTTACTGCGCTCCTTAGGAGAAAGGCTTCCTTACTGATGATTTGCGCCAGGAGGTTACGAAGCAGATTCTTATTCCAGGGGAACCCATGAAAGCAGCAAATCTACAGCCTCTTTCTCGAGTCTATTGCCGCATTATTTAGCACAACATCGTTCCTCAAAGCGGCTACTATAGCGAGGTGTCACAGCTCACACAGTATCTCACTTATTGCGACTGCACTAGAGAGCGGGTCTGTCTCCCTTATATTATCATCAAAACTACGCGTCAAGCTACCATGCCAGACCAGATAAGCAACCTTCCTTATGGCCGGCTTATCACTACACTCCTGCAGCGCCTTTGAGTAGATATGAGGGATGAGATTGCGGTCGAGGACACCATGACATCAGACATTAACTGGGATGCCATTGTCCGGATGAGGATGAACTACCTGCCGATCAGTGATGAGGAGTTAGAGGCTTGTCCTCGTCTGCTTAGGAGGGTAGCAGCAGCAGCAGCAGCCAATGCAGCTTATGCAGAAAAGGTAGGGGGTGATGATGACGAACAGATGGAGGGTATCCTGCACCAGAACCGCAGCCCATACCTGCAGCAGGACCATCCCAGCCTCCTCCCCATACCGTGATGGGTATGTTTATGGAGATTCAGGATGCCCAGCGGGAGATGAACCGTGACCTAGGGCTCCTCTCTCACAGCCTCAGAGTCACACAGGAGTAGGTACACTGGTTTCGAGTCACATATGAGCGTAACTATGACATAGCTGACCCTATTCCTCCAATGCCCCTAACCCCATGATGAATCACCTTATTTTTCTCTCTCCTGATGATACAGTTTTATTATAACAGAGTAAATATCCGATTTGTGGACTGTACCCTGTGGTACAATTAACTCTTCGCTCTTTGAATGTTTTGTGCTTTAATGTTTGATACAATTTTTCTTGTTACTTGTTATGGAAGTTTATGATCATTCTTGCTTGTTTAATTTTTGGTTTTCTAACTAGAGAATGTCTATTTATTAGGTTCTCACTTTTAATATACTACATTATGCTCTTTAGTATTTAGTTTCAGGCATCAAACAAGCGCTTAAGTTGTGTTTTTATTAAGGCTTTTAATTTTTTTTCCTATTTTAGTTCAATGACTCAGTTAAGTGCATATATGGTCTGTTGGATAGAGCCTAAGAGCTCTGATACTAAGTTGTTACATCCCAATTCTGACTGAACCAGAAGTGTGAGTAAACTGCCACTGAACCAACTGATCACATCAGGATCTCGATAAGACCGTATCCACTTATATAAACCATTGCACATAACCATAATCAGAATACGATTAAATACAGTGGAAGTCTTAAATTAAATGAACTGAGTACTTCTATTGATAAATAAATAAATTATCCAATTACTCAAAATCCAACTAAATGACTTTACACCATTTATAAAATCCAACTAAAATAAAATAATCAAATCATCCATATCCTAGAGGTACACGTAGTGAGGGCACTCGCATGAAGCGTCATGCTTGTCCTCCCATGCTTGCACTTTTAAAGCAACAACACCTCCATACACTGGAGCATCTATGAATTCCTCGACAATGTAACGTGCATCAACATCTAAAAACATGTATATATACAAGAGAGCTCACAATTTAGCTCAGTAAGAAAATCATACAATGCAACAAACAACATGCATGAATAACATTCACATTATGGTCTGATTTTAAGTTTGCAATGTGCTATAGAAATGATTGGCAGCCATCGCACCTCTGTACATGAGTGTGTGAATCTATCCAATGGATCAAACACCACTATCGTCCCACATGCACCCACCATGGAATAGAGATAGAGCTAAAGTGTCCGGATCACACACCGCCAACACTGATGCCCTACCCATACCAACACGTAAGCCCCTATTGGCGAGGGCTTGTAAACTGGGCTTGCAAATAACCAATCCTATATGTCATCACAATAGGCCCTATCCCAGCACATCTTGCTACGGCATAGAGATAGGGCTCTAGTCTAGTGGTCAGGCCAGAGACCACAGTGCCACTTCCTCCCCCTGATACCTTACCCGCACCAAGCATGCTAAGACAGAAGCGATACAAAAAGGTGCTAGTGTGAGGAATGATCCCAGACCCCAGACCCTTTCCATTCCACACACCAACGAAAACAATCACATGCCTAACAATCACATCCTAGCATAGCGAGTATGCATGAACAATATAATAACTAAAAGTAAAGATGACATGTGAGTATGCATAACACCAATCCATAGAATCATAATTATTAACAATGTTTTACTGTTATTAAGTAATTAGGGTTTAGGTTCGATTCCCTTACCTGACACTTGATTGCTAGCTTGCTCCGTATCACAGAATCCAAACTCGCTATCACAAGATCCTACACGATGTTAGGGTTGAATTAAATATAGTTTCTTAGGGTTTACGTTGGTCGAAAAACCAAATGGATCAAAATATACCCCTCACAGTGCATACCGGTTGCAGGTACCGATCGCTGCACTGTGGGGAAAAGGTGCGACAGGTATGGTCGATCGGTCCCCCACTGACCAGCTCCCGAGAGGTAACGGTTGCAGTACCAGTCGCATATAGTGCAACTGGTATAGTCGATCGATATGCCTCTGAAAGACCACCACTTAGTGTTCGCCTTTCGTTGGTCACCCATTATTGGTTCTAGGGTTTCTCCTATGCATTCTAGGCCAGAGCAACGAGTTAAGGTTGTTTTATGTTCCATTCAAGTCCTAGTTCTGATGATTCTTCGCGTAGAATTCGAATATAGGGTTTAACGAACAATTAGGGTTTAACGGCAAAATAAGGGTTTTAGATCAATACCTAGCCTTGCAAGGTATTGATCAGTCATGATCAATCATCTATAATGCTTAACTTAGAGAGAAGTTCAAGCACTTACTGTTGGTTCACAACTATAGCGTTCTTCGTCCAATGACGGCTCCACTTCCACCTTTCTTAGCTCTTTCTCCTCTTCAGATCTCTTTCTCCTCTCTAGGGTTTGTGAGGAATAATCAAAGAGTTTGAAGGAGGTTTAAGGGTCCTCTAGGATAGAGTTTATGAAGTTTCTCTATGTTAGGAAAGTCTCTAGGCTCGAGATTTGGCAAGCGAGACCCACAGAGATCCGTTTTTGGATCTAACTAGTCTTCCTGCACAGACATACCAGTCGACCGGTATATAGACCGGTATGATGAGACCGGTATGCCAATTTTTATCAATTTTGATCCGTTTTTGTACCTGATTGTCCCCCTCTTGTCCCGTCTGGCCCAGTGATGATTGGAAGACCTGTTACGACATGAATTAAACGTTTAGAAGGAGTGCGGGTCTTACAGCAAGCCCTCGTCAATAGGGGCTTACGTGTTGGTATGGCTAGGGCATCAGGGGAAGTATTGGCGGTGTTTGATCCAGATACTTTAGCTCTATTTCTATCCATGGTGGGTGCATGTGGGACGACAATGGTGTTTGATCCATTGGGTGGATTCACACACTCGCGTATAGAGGTGCGATGGCCGCCAATCCTTTCTATAGCATATTGCAAATCTAAAAATCAGACCAAAGATATGAATTGAATACATGCATATGTTTATTGCATTGTTTTATTTTCTCACTGAGCTAAGTTGTGAGCTCACCCCACAGTACCATTTTCTTTTAGTTTCTAATGATGCAGGTAATTCCGTTAAAGACTACACAAATGCGCCAATGTATAGACACATGGTGGTTATGGATGTGCAAGCTGTAAATGATGAATATGACCTGTCAAGCAAGTGTTTCAACAATGATTACACTTAGTGTTTAACTTTCGTATTTTCTATTTGTAATAGTTTGATATATTTATGTTTTAGTTACTTGGAGATCACTGGATTATATAATTATTTATCATGTTAGACCTCAGTTCATTTTTAATAAGACTTCTGCTATTTACTTTATTATCTTTGATTAATGTGGAATGTGTTTTGGTTTAACATGGTTGGCATAGCCTATACGATATCCTGGTTTGAACTGTTGGTTCTTATGACGGTTCATCACACCATTGGTTAGTCCAGAATTGGGGTGTGACAGCTGCTATAGGGAAATGTTCCATACCTTAAGTTTGTAGAGAACTAGAACCTTCTTTGTAACTCTTCCTCCTAGCCTTCTTCTTCAAATCTCCTTTTCTTTCTCTTTCTCTCTCTCTCTCTCTCTCTCTCTCTCTCTCTCTCTCTCTCTCTCTCTCTCTCTCTCTCTCTCTTTCAATTTGTGTTCTAAAAGAGTGGGAGAGGCTATGGGATGTCCTTAATATAGAAAAAAAACTCTCCATATAGAGTCTTATTCTAACTAGGAAAGTGATCCCTTAGTTGAGGAAAGTTTTCAAAACTCGGAGTCAGCCTCATCATCGTGTGGTCGCAGAATTCATGTACCACACGTCCCAAATGTGCGACCACATGTTGGATTTTTGAGTGGTCTCATTTTCCTTAGGTGTGGTCGATCATACCAGTTCAGATGCGACCACACACTCTAAATTGACTGGTTTTGGGTCGATTTGAGTACCTTGCCTCGTGGTTTCTTCATATACTTAGTCCACTCGATTAGACCATGATAGGAAGACCTGACACGACATGGTAAGATCAGATTAGTAGAGTATGGATCTTACAACTCCCCCCTTATATAAATTTCATCCTCGAAATTTACACATACCTTCCGAGTCGAATAGGTGAGGATATTGCTTTCGCATAGCATTCTCTTCTTCCCATGTAATTTCTTCTACATCTTGGCTTCTCCAAGTAACTTTAACGTAATAGATATCACGGTTGTGAAGACGTTGAACCTTTCGAATAGTGAATTCAAAATGTACTACTTCGAATGTCAAATCTTCAATCAAACTTAGTGGATCTGCTGTCAGGATGTGTATTGGATCTTGAATGTATTTCTTCAGCAACGAGATATGAAATACATCATGCACGCCCAACATAGATGGGGGTAGTGCCAACTGATACACCACCTTCCCACATCTTGCCAGAATCTCATAGGGCCCGATGTACCTTGGACTTAGCTTTTCTTTTTGTCTGAACCATTTTAAACAATGCATAGGTGATATTTTCAGGAATAGCTTGTCACCCACAGTAAACTCAAGGTCTCGGTGTCGATTATCCGCAGACTATTTCTGATGATTCTGAGTTGTTTTAACCCATTCCTTGATTATGTCGACTACTTTATAGGTTTCTTCAACAAACTCAGGTCCCATAATTCTCTACTCTCTGACTTCATTCCAAACAAAGGAATTCGACACTTCCTACCGTACAACGCCTCATAGGGTGACATCTGCATAGTAGCTTGATAGCTGTTGTTATAAGCGAACTTGATTAATAGTAACTTCTCATCCCATGATCCTTTGAAATCAATCACACAAGCTCAGAGCATGTCTTCTAAAATCTGAATGGTGTACTCCGACTGTTCATCGGTCTGAGGGTGGAATGCAGTACTGAATTTCAATATTGTACCCACAGCCTTTTGCAATCCTTTCCAAAACTTTGAGATAAAGTGTGGGTCTCTATCAGACACGATGCTTTCAGGTACTCCATGCAATCTGACAAAGTTATCTACATACAACTTAGCTAACCGTTCCAAGGTATATTGAGGTCGTATCGTAATGAAATGAGGTGTCTTGGTAAGTCGATCCACAATCACCCAGACTGCGTCTACCGATCTGGGAGTCAATGGTAACCCATTGACAAAGTCCATAGTAATGCAGTGCTATTTCCAGGATAGTTTCGATAACGTTTGCAATAAGTCTACTGGTCTTTGTCTTTTCACCTTTACTTGTTGACAATTTAGGCATTGGGATACATATCGGACTACATCTATTATCATTCTTCTCCATCAATATAGTTTCTTTAAATCATGGTACATCTTCGTACTTTCAGGGTGTATTGAATAGGATGTGGAGTGGGCTTCTCTCATTAATCTATTTTTGGTATCTAAATTTTTGCTTTCAAGTATGCACACTCTTCCCTTGTATCTTAACGTCCTTTCGGAATCCAAAGTGAAATTGGGAATGGTCCTTGGCTTTTCCAAATCTTCCTATACTGTTCTCAAATGTGGGTCCGATTTGATCACCGTTTTCACTTCATCCAACAAATAAGGAACAATCTTCAATGTAACGAACATATTGGAAAACTTATGAATCAATCCTAGGTTTATTGAACCCCCTGGTTTATTGACAATGAATTGTTCATCGCCATAATTAAATACTCTTGCTGGGACACACATGGCAGCACTCGTGTTAGCTTCTTCTTCTGACTTTGTCATTGCCTTTCGGCTTAGTACATCAGCAACTACGTTAGCCTTCCCTGGATGATACTGGATATCACAATCGTAATCTTTTAGTAACCACAGCCATCTTCTCGGTCTTAGGTTCAATTCCTTCTGATTAAAGAGATAAGTGAGACTCTTATGATCCGAATTTACCCGGAATTTTTCTCCATACAAGTAATGTCTCCATATCTTGATGGCATGTACCACTTCCGCTAACTCTAAGCCATGTGTAGGGTAATTCTTCTCGTGTGCCTTCAATTGCCTTGAAGCATACGTAATTACTTGCTCTCCCTGCATGAGAACATATCCCAACCCTAACCCAAAAGCGTCGGTATATAAGATAAATGGCTCTCCTGGTACTGGAATGGTCAAGATAAGAGCTGATATCAGTCTTTCCTTCAGTGTTTGGAAACTCTCTTCACACCTATCAGTCCAAATAATTTTTTCTCCTTTTTTTGTCAAACTGGTGAGAGGTACAGTGATTCTGGAGTAGTCTTCTACAAATCGTTTGTAGTACCCAGCTAAACCCAAGAAACTTCTGATTTCTATAATACTTTTATGAGCTTTCCATTTTACAATAGCTTTAATCTTATTGGTTCTGAGGATACTACATGACCTAAGAATTGTACTTCCTTCAACCAGAACTCACATATCTTGAATTTGGCATAAAACTTTTCTTTTCTTAATCGATGTAGGGCTGCTCTAAGATCTGCCGCATGAGCCCCCTCATCCTTGGAGTATATCAATATGTCATCTATAAAAATGATAACCAAAGTGTCCAATATGTCGTGAAACACTTGATTTATGATTTTGATAAAAGATGCGGGTGCGTTTATTAATCCAAAGGACATCAGTAGAAATTCATAATGTCCATATCGGGTTCTAAATGCTGTCTTTGGAATGTCACCATCCTTGACCTTTAACTGATGATACCCAAACCGAAGATCGATCTTGAAAAACACCTTTGCTCCTTGTAGTTAATCAAATAAATCATCATCCGTGGTAAGGGATATCGATTCTTGATCCTGAGCTTGTTTAATTCTCGATATTCTATACATAATCTAACACTACCGTCCTTCTTCTTGACGAATAACACTGGTGCTCCCCAAGGCGAAATGCTTTGTCAGATAAATTCCTTGTCCAATAGCTCTTGCAATTGAACCTTCAATTCCTTCAATTCAGTTGGAGCCATGCGGTATGGTGCTTTGGATACAAGTGCCGACCCTGGCAATAGGTCGATAACAAACTATGTCGCTATATCAGGTGGTAAACTAGGTAACTCCTTAGGAAACACATCTAGAAATTCTCGTACAACTTTTATATCTTCCATTCATGGTGCTTCTTTGGTAAGGTCCACTACATATACCAGGTATCCAACTCCACCCTTCTTAAGGCATCTCTTAGCTTTCAGTGCAGAGAGAATGAGTTTTTGTTTACAAGAGAATTGGTCCCTGAAAAGCTGAGTTCTTCACCATCTTGGCCCTTAAATGTCAACTTTTTTCCCATAAATAATAGGTTTGCGGAGTGTCTGGCTAACCAGTCCATTCCTAAGATGATGTCAAAGTTTGCCATCTCTAGTTGAATTAAGGTTGCATCGATAGTCTTTTTGCCAATAAGAACTGGACATGGTCCATAACCTTTGTCTAGTTCTACTCTAATCCCATGGGTGATCATACAAGCAATTTGCAGTCTAAAGGTTTGAGGGATAGACTTAGCTTTTTCCCAGACGATACCGGCATAAAAGAGTGGGTGGCTCCAGAGTCGAAGAGTACTCTGGCAGGTATGTCATTTATAGGTACAATACCTGAGATTTTTCTCCTAAATTAATCTATATGCTCACACAAGGTATTATAAAAATAAAAGGTCTGGTCATACCTATGACTACATCAGGCGATGCAGCAACGTCTTCAACAGTCACTCCATAAAAGCAGTTGTTTCTTTGGTTTAGGGTAGTCCCCTGAATAATGCCTTAGTTGGTCATAGATGTAGCACTTTACTTCAGCATTTCCTTGTTTTTGTTGGGGTGGAGCCTGCTAGTTAGTCTTGGTTGCAGCATTAAAGCCTTAGGTGCGAAAGGGTTTAAAAGTTTTGGAATTCCCTCCATTGAACGTATTCCCGTTTGACCTCCTAATGCCCCTGTTCTAAGCAAAATAACTTTCTCTTTGGCTCGATTTTAGTACTCGAACAATCTGTACTGCTTTATTATATATGTTCTTTTTTAGTCCCAATACATGCTCTCGAATGCTTCCTCTAAGTCCAATGACGAACCTTCGGGTTTTGGTATCTTCCTCCTGCATGCTAGAGGGAGCAAAGAAGAACAACTCTTCATAATGCTGCTGATAAGCGTCAACAGTCATCTGTCCTTCATACAGACTCAAGAACTCCTTCTCCATCATATCTTTGAAATACCTGGGGTATTACTTCTCAAAGAAGACTTCCTTAAAGATAGCACAGGTCAACTAGGTGTCCTTGGTCAATAAATAACCTCGTGTAAACTTCCACCAATGGTGTGTATCACCTTTCAGCATAAAAGTGGCACATAACACTTTCTTTTCTTCATTAATAGTCATCATCATAAAGTTCCTTTCCATCTTGTCGATCTAGTGAGCTGGCCACAAAGGATCCAGTGGCTCGCCCTTAAACTCCTTCGGTTTCATTTTTAGGAAACTCTTGATCAACCTGGAGGGGTAGATTTAGCTTCTTTTCAAACGACACAGATATAAAAGAATGAGTAGCTCCAGAATCAAAGAGTACTCTAGCGGGTATGCCAATAATAGGTACAATACCTGTGATTTGTTTTAATTTAGTCTACATGCTCACACAATGTAATCACAAAATGAAAGGTTCAGGTCATACCTGTGACCACATCAGGCGATGCGGCTGCACCCTCAGATGTAACTACATATACCTTTCCTTGCTGTATCTACTTCCTGGGCTTAGGACATTCCCTTGAATAATGTCCTACTTGGTTGCAGTTAAAGCATTTTACTCCTTCATTATTTTGCTTTTGTTGCGGTTGAGCTGCTGGGGTAGTCTTGGCTGCAGCATTGAAACCTTGAGTACGGAAGGGTTTGAATGTCCTTGTGTTTCCTCCATTATAAAAATTTCTATTTGGCCTCTTAATACCTCTATTTTGAGCAAAGTTGCTCTCCTTCTAACTCGACTCTATTACTCGAGCAATTTGTACTGCTTCATTGCAGACCTTCTTTTCCAATCTCAGAACATGCTCACGGATGCTTCCCCTAAGTCCCATGACGAACCTTTGGGTTTTTATATTTTCCTCTTGCATGCTAGCGGGTGCAAAGAAAAATAGCTCCTCATAACGCTGTTGATATGCATCCACAGTCATTTGACCCTGATACAAACTCAGGAACTCTCTCTCCATAGAATCTCTAAAACTTCTAGGAAAGTACTTTTCAAATAATGCCTCTTTATATATACCCCAGGTCAATTGGGTGTGCTTGGTTAACAGATATGTCCTGGTAGACTTCCACCAATGGTGTGTGTCTCCCTTTAGCATAAATGTGGCGCACAACACTTTCTCTTCTTCATTCACTATCATCATCATAAAGTTTCTTTCCATTTCATCAACCCAGTGTGCTGGCCACAAAGTATCTGCTGGCTTGCCATTAAATTCTTTGGGATTCATCTTCAGGAACTGCTCGACCAGTCTGGAGTGGTCCAGATGATACAGAGCATAGGCCCCATTCATAGGTGATTGATACTGATATCCACCCTGAGCTACTTCAGGGTTCTGCACTTGAGCCTGCATGCCTAGTGTTTGAGGTGTGTGGGGTACCATGTTACTTCCCCCTGGTACTATGCTTGCCTGTCCTGCTAGCTTCGGTGTCCTATGTGCAGCTGGAAAAGCCATGCCTATGGCAGCTTGCATATTAGATTGCACCTGTTGTATTTGCTGCAGCTGTTGTGCCATGTTCATTACCGTCGTTGCCAGATTCGTAGGTGGGACTGGCAAGTTAATAGGATTTATCTGGCCATTAGCCACTGGCGGTGCCGTATTCAGATTCTCTTGTGCTTCCTGATTTACGTGGATGTCTTCCTCCACAGGTGGTGCTGGTGGAATTGGGTTACGTTCTCGTCTGTTCCCTCTTCGCCCAGCCATTTTCTGTTCTGGTGGTAGTAGTGTCTGAAGACAATCATAGCACATGTGAGGCAATCAATATAAATTATTCTCTTAAGTCAAAATCCAACTAATCAATACAAATTTCAAAATTTTCAGATCATTCTGGCAAAAATACTGTATTTTCCATCGTAGGGTCGATGACAGGGTCGATCGTTACGCGACCCCAGGGTATGCGACCCTGAGAATCACTGTCAGCTTACCGAGAGCCTAGGGTCGATGGTAGGGTCGGTATATGTTCGACCCTAGGTCTGACCCCTAGTTCTCTGTCAGATCACCGAGAGGCTAAGGTCGATGACAGGGTCGATCGTAGGGTCGCATGTCTTGGTCGAATTCTGCGACCCTACGGTCCAGAATCAGGTTTTTAATCCCGATTTTGGATTCGTTTCCCATTCTTCCTCCTTCCTTCCGACACAACTCAGTTTCCTGAGTTGCTACAGTAGCGACCCCTGGTGTTTGGTGATCTTCTCTTCCATTTGCGACTTCCGCTCCATCTCTTCAGGTATACTCTCTACTATCTCGTATTTTGAAGCTTTCAAAACTAGATTTTTCTACATTTATATCATTTTCTTCAAATTAAAATTTTTCTAATCGTAAAAATTTGATTTTTATTGGGGGCTTTTGCTGTTGGTCACCCAATAGAAGAAAGCCCTCAAAAATATTCAAGTTTCATCGGTTGGTTATCGAGAAACTTGAAATTTTCTAATTTTGACCTAATTTTTGAGATTTTTCGGATTTATTGAAATTCCTTCAAATTCAATCTTTCTAGATTAAATTTCCAACTATATGAACCTCACAGGATGGTTTGGAACCTATGTAAGTCCTCCTGCCCAAGTGGTTGGGTGAAAAGTGAGGCTTTTGACCAATTTATGCCGTTATAATGCCAAAATTTTTGGGCTTTTCACCATTACTAATCTATTATTTGTCTTTCTTTGTTTTGGCAGATAATATGGCTCGTACCAAAGTGCCTTGGGTTCACAACCCAGTTCGTTTCCTCTCTAACGAAGCCGAAGCTCAATATGCTTGCTATGCTCGTAAGAAGGTAGAGGGGGGTCATCGTGTGGACTTGGTTAGTCTAGCCTTGTTCGACGTGGAGAGAGCATTTGGTGACATGGGCTGACTTTCCGTGATTACCTACGACGCCTGTACCCGTCCGGATCTGGTGAACAGTTCTATTGTAATCTTCAGGTGGTGGGAGATCACAATGACACTGAGAGGGGTAGGGAGCTTAGGATCACGAGCTACGTCAAAGGAGTAGAGGTTTCCTTTGACTGTCAGCAGTTAGCTGATCTTTTGGGCATATCACATGACGGCCCTTTGGTGTAATGTGCTCCCAGGGAGCCCCAGTTCTTTTCCTTGGAGATGTGGGCTGAGATAGACTGTCAGCTTATCAGAGAGGATCGCTGGGAGATGAAAGCGATAAATCTACATCTAGAGCCTCGGGTGTACTGCAAGATCATCCAGCACAACCTGATACCCCAGAGTGGACATTACGAGAGGATCTCCTAGTTGACCCTGTACTTACTTTATTGTATCTCCACTAGGCAGCCTGTCTGCCTCCCTTATATTATTATGAGGACGATGATCTATGCTATGCTGCCTGGTCAGATAGGTAACCTGCCCTATGGACGTCTGATCACCACCCTGCTTACCTGCCTAGGTGTTGATTTAGTGGATGAGAGGATTCAAGAGAAGACCTTCTCATCGGTTCTGGACTGGGAGGCCATCTGTAGGATGGGCATGCGGGATGCTCAGGTCAGTGATGATGAGAGGAACGCCCTGGTGCATCCTCGTACTCGGGTAGAGGTGGCAGACGCTGGGGCAGCAGCAGCAGCAGCAAGAGGAGCAGGGGTTCATGGGGGTGATGATGAGGATCTCATGTATATGGATGTAGACGCTATACCTCCTCCATCACCTCCACATTCTACTGGAGCTGGTCCATCTCAGGCTCCATCACACATGGCTGGTCCTTTACGCCCACCCTCGGATGATATTATGGGGCTACTGCATGAGATTAGAGAGGCCCAACGCACGTCGGATCAGTGGATGGCCGAGCTGGCAGCTAGTCTCCAGGTGACCCAGACTCAGGTGGCCTGGTTGACTAGAGTGTATGCTGAGGACTATGATAGAGATCGCGAGGCACCTCCTCCTCCAGCACCTCTAGCTCCATGATGTATATATTTTTCTTTTGTTTTTCTTGTATTACAGAGTAACTGTCTGGATTGTGGACTGTACTCTGATTTGGATATGTATCAACATTGCTTTTGATTTGATGTATATAAAGTTTGTTTCTTCTTTTATATGTGCATTATTCTCTTTCTTAATTTTGTCTCATACAACACAGGTGCTTATAATGTGTTCTTATTACAGCTTTTAAATTTAATCCTAACTCAGTTTACGAACTTTTGTGGAAGTATACTGGTTTAACAGACAGGGCCTAAGAGCTCTGATACCAAGTTGTCACACCCCAATTCCGTACTATTCAGAATGGTGTGGTGAATCGTCAATAAACCAACGGTGCAACCAAGATCTCGAATAGGCTTTGTCCATTTGCTAAAATCATACACATACACAATAATAATCAGAGTAAATACACAATAGCGGAAGTCTTTAATATTAAATGAACTGAGAGTCTAAAGATGATAACATAAATAAATTATTCAATTATCTTCAAAATACTAAGACATAAATAAAATATTTAATCAATTACATCGTCTGTATAATTTGAATAAAATCTAATTAAAAATGCAAGAGTTGCACTCGCATGACGAATCATGCGATTCCATCAAAACTTCAGCATCCATTGCCGCCGCATGTCCATATATCGGAGCATTCATATAATCTTCAACCGTGGTACCTGTATCATCAACTAAAATCATTCGACGTTGAAAGGATGAGCACACATCATGGCTCAGTGAGCAAACAAAATAATGCAACAAACATATGCATGCATTCAATTCATATCTTTGGTCTGGTTCATAAGTTTGTAATGTGCAATAGAAAGGTTTGGAGGCCGCCGCACCTCTATACACAAGTGTGTGAAACCGCCCAATGGATCAAACACCATTGCCGCCCCCACATGCACCCACCATGGAATAGAGATAGAGCTAAAGTGCCCAGATCAAACACCGCATGACACTTCACCTGATGCCCTACCCATACCAATACGTAAGCCCCTATTGGCGAGGGCTTGCAAACTGGGCTCATAACTAACCAATCCTAATGTCAAATAGTGTATCCAAGGCCTCACCCCAGCATCCCTTAATACATCCATAGAGATAGAGCTAGGGTCTGGTGACCAGGCTGAACCACAATGCCACGTCCCCCCCCCCCTAATGCCCTACGATGTATTAGTTCTGCTAAGGTAATAGCGATACGACGATGTTAGTGGACGAAACTTGAGTAGAGATAGAGCTAAAGTCTGGTGACCAGGCTGAACCACAATGTCACGTCCTCCCCCTGATGCCCCACTCGCATCAAGTACACTAACCACACACATACATTCACATGCCTAATCCTAGCATCATCATCATCATCATGTTATAATTAACGAAATTAAATATGCATGAACAGTAATAACAAGAATAGTAGATGACATGTGATATGCACATTACAATCATACAATCATAGAATCATACATGGCATTGGACTTAATAACCGAAAATAGTTTATTATTAGCCAATTAGTTTAGGTCTTGTTTCCTCACCTTTGATTGAGTGTAGATCCTCTTTCAGCTTTAAGAACTACTTTTATATCACCAGGAAAACCTAACAAATCGATAGATTCTAATTAGAAATAAATTCCAACAATTTAAGCTTGTTGTATAGCTAGGGTCGCAAGTTGGGTCGCAGGTATCTGAGACCCCAGGGTGTAGGGTCGATCATAGGGTCGGTTACCCATCAACCCTAGGTGTGACCACAGCCTCCCTGGACTTCCCGAGAGCATGGGGTCGATCCTGTAGTCTCGTAGGTCCATTCTAAGAATGTTCTATGGCTCATAACTATGATTTTTACATACTTTCCATTGTCTATGATGATTACTTTCATGGATTCCTTCGAAACTCATCTATGGGTAGATGATTTGGGTTTCTCCCAACCCTAACTTCTTCATAAACTATTCTAGGGTCTTACATAATTCATGGAGAATGTATTCATACCTTAGGGTTGCTGAGATTTAGAGATTTCTCTGAATTCCTTATCTTTAGTTGTCTTCTCAAATTCTCCTTTTCTTCTTCTTCTCTTCCTTCTCTTCTCTTTCTCTCACTTTCAATTAGGGTTACGAAAAGAGTGAAATAGGCTAAGGGACGTCCTATTTATAGAGGAAAACCTCCCAAAATACGTCCCATTGAGATTAGGAAAGGACTCCTTGAAATTAGGAAAGTTTCCTAATTCACAGTTTCAGTCTGTCACCATAGGGTCGATGCTAGGGTCGCAGGATCCGTCGACCCTAGGGTCTCAAGTCATCCAACCCTAGGACTGAAAAGTCATGGGTTGGACTCTGTTGAGGTGGGGTCGACCCTACCTGTTTAGGCATGCGACCCTACCCTCATATTTACTATTTTTTGGGTCAAAGTCATACCTAGTTTTGTGATTTCCTTTACGCACTTCTTCCACTTGGCTCGACCATGATAGGTAGACCTGGTACAAGGTGGTAAGACCGGTTAGTTCGATACGGGTCTTACATATCCGCCTTGCTGTGCTTCAGGATTTTGCACTTGAGTTTGTACTATTGGGGATTGAGGCACTTGAGGTATTGTGTTCTTCATAGTAGAGGCTTGGGGTACAGTATTACTATCCCGGGGTGCGGTACTGGCTTGCCCTGTAGGTATTGTCACACCCCAATTCTGAACAAACCAGAATGGTGTGATGAACCGTCTATGAACCAATGGTTCAACCAGGATCTCGTATAGGCCGTGTCTATTTGATTAAACCAGATACAACCACAACCATAATCAGAGTAAATAAACAATAGCGGAAGTCTTTAATATAAATGAACTGAGTATCTAACAGTGATAACATAATTAATTATCCAATTATCTCCAAATGACTAAAGACATAAAATAAAGTAAAATAAAATAAATCAATTACATGTTTCGATAAACCAACAGCTAAATCTAATAAAAAACACATGAGTTGCACTCGCACGATGAATCATCCGACTCCACCATAGCTTCCACATCCATAGCAGCAACATGCCCGCACATTGGTGCATTCAAATAATCTTCCAAAGTAGGACCTGCATCATCAACTAAAATATTCGACCTCGAAAGGGTGAGCACACATCATGGCTCAGTGAACAAACAAAACAGTGCAACAAATATATGCATGCATTCAATTCATATCTTTGGTCTGGTTTATAAGTTTGCAATGTGCAATAGAAAGGATTAGTGGTCGCTGCACCTCTATATACGAGTGTGTGAAGCCGCCCAATGGATCAAAAACCATTGCCATCCCACATGCACCCATCATGGAATAGAGATAGAGCTAAAGTGCCCAGATCAAACACCGCATAACACTTTCCCTGATGCCCTACCCATACCAACATGTAAGCCCTTATTGGCGAGGGCTTGCAAACTGGGCTCGCAACTAACCAATCCTAATGTCAAACAGTGTATCCAAGGCCTCATCCCAGCATCCCTCAATACGTCCATAGAGATAGAGCTAAGGCCCCCCGACAGAGTTAGAGACTAACGATCTGAGACCACCTCCCCTGATGCCCTATGACGTAATAGTTCTGCTAAGGTAAAGGCGATACAACGATGTTAGTGGGCAAGACTTGAGTAGAGATAGAGCTAGAGTCTGGTGACCAAGATGAACCACAGTGTCACGTCCTCCCCCTGATGCTACACTCGCATCAAGCACACTAACCACACACATACATTCACATGCCTATTCCTAACATCATCATCATCATCATCATGTTATAAATATACAAAATATACATGAACAGTAATAACAGGAATATTGGATGACATGTACAATGTGTATTACAAGCATACAAGCATATAATCATTCATGGCATTGGACTCAATAAGTAAAACAGTTTATTATTAGTCAATTAATTTAGGTCTTGTTACCTCACCTTTGGTCGATGGTTATTCCTCGTTCAAGCTTTGTAAATCACTTTTGGACAACCTGAAAGCCTAACAAATTTATAGATTTTAAATTAAAATTTATTTCCATTAATTCAGACTTCTAGAAGTTGAGTGGTCGCAGGTGTGGCTGCATCTGTGGTCTCAGTTTCTGCGACCACAGGGTGTGGTCACAAGGTGTGGTCACATATCATGCGACCATACATGCGACCACACCCTCCCTAAATTCTCCCCAAGGGCGTGTGGTCGCTCTGTGTGGTGGCATATCATGCGACCATACATGCGACCACACCCTCCCTAAAACATTCCCAAGGGTGTGTGGTCGGTTATGTGGGTTTCGTGTAGTCGCATATCCTGCGACCACACATGTGACCACACCCTCCCTGGAACTTCCCGAGGGTATGTGGTCGATTATGTGTGTCTCGTGTAATGGCATATCATGTGACCACACATGCGACCACACATGTGATGGTCGACTTTTCACTCCCAACTCAATTCCTTTATGTTTTGATTCCTTGGCTTATCATCATGATCCTTCCTATGATTGTTCTATGGCTTAAAATTCACATTTACACAATCCATCATCCTAATAGATTCCCTCCATGGATCTCTTAGAATCTGTCCATGGTTTGATGATTGGGGTCTCACTTTAAATCACTATCTCCTCCATGATCTATTCTACGTATTCAACAGATGTGGGTGATGGTTTCATACCTTATACTTGTTGAAGATTCAGAGTTCTCTCTGAATTTCCTTCTCCTAGTCTTCATCTTCAATTCTCCTTCTCTTCTTCCTCTTCTCTTTCTCTCTCTTTCAGTTTGAGTTCTAAAAGGATGAAAGAGGCTAAGGGACGTCCTATATATAAAGGAAAACCATCCATATAGAGTTCTACTTAGATTAGGAAAGAACCCCCTTCGGAATAGGAAGGTTTCCTAATCATGGAGTTTGTCTAAGTTCGTGTGGTCGCAGGTGTGGTCGCAAAACCCGTCGACCACACAGTAAAAAACTATGACCACACGTCCCAGACTTCTGTGGTCGCTTTAATCTGAGGTGTGGTCGACCACACCTGTTTAGGTATGCGACCACACGCTCCTAACTAACTAATTTTGGGTTCAATTTCATACCTAGCCTTGTGGTTTCTTCATGCACTTGGTCCGCTTGGCCCGACCTGATAGGGAGACCTGATACAAGGTGGTAAGACCGGTTAATACAATATGGGTCTTACAAGTATAGGTGTTGCATTTGCAGTTGGGGAAGCAATTCCCATAGCAGCTTGCATGTTCACTTGCATTTATTGTAATTGCTGCACCTGTCGTACTAAGTTCATAACAACCGTGGTCAAATCCGTTGGTGGGGCTGGCAAATTCATTGGATTAGCTTGATTGTTGACTCCTGTGGGTGCTACATTCTAGTTCTCCCGATTTTTCCCCTGTCCTTCAGAGTTTTCATTGACATTCACCTCCATAGGTGGTGGTGGAGGTGGGCTTGGGTTACGTCTTCTTTGGTTTATTCTACGCCCAGTCATTTCCTACTATCAACTGTGGTGGTGTCTGAAAAGTCAAGGAAATATATGAGACAAATACAATGTTCGATAATCTGATGTTAGTCTCACAATAAACAAAGCAAATTTCAAAATTTCAAGGTCATTCAAACAAAACAATGCATTTCCAATTGTGTAGTCGATAAGTGAGGTCGTACTATATGCGACCACAGGGTTACGACCATACAAACCCTGGCAGCTTACCGAGAGCCTGTGGTAGATCTTGTGGTGGCAGGTGTAATTGCACTTTTGCTCGAATTCTGCGACCACACGACCCTAAATCAGGGTTTTAAACCCGATTTCGAGCCATTTAATCTCATTCTTCCTTTGTCTTCTACAGTTCACAACTCATCTCACCTCTACTGAGTTGCTACAGTGTCGACCACTCACCTTGAGTGAAAATGTTCTCGATCAACCACCGAATTCTCTATCACCACAGTACGTTCTTCATTCCCATTGTTCTTTTTGTCGGTTCATTCTAGGTATTCATCGCCTATTTCGATCCTTACCCAATTAAATTTTATTTAACCATAAAAATTCAATTTTTATTGGTGAACCTTGCTATTGGGCACTCAACGGATGAAAGCCCTCTAGAAAATTTGGGTTTCATTAGTCGGTTTGGTCAAGCGATGAAAAATCAATCTTTTGACCTATAAATTGGGGATTTTTCCCAATTTCCAAAATTTATTCAAATTTGTTTAATTAATGGCAAATTCTCATTTGATTGATCATTGTATGATGGCTTGTGACTTATATAAGTCCTCTAGTCCAAGCATTTGGGTGAAAATGAGGCTTTTGGCCAAATCACGCTGTTATAATGCCAAAATTTTAAAATTCTCTATATCTGACAAATTGCCTATTGGTTTATGCTCCTTGCAGGTAACATGGTTTGTACCAAGGTTCCCAGAGTTCATAACCCCCGTCATTTCAAGTCCATCGATGTAGAGGTACAGTAGGTAAAAGGGGGTCGATGGGTCAACTTAGCCAGTCTAGCCCTATTTGATGTGGAGAGGGTGTTTGGTAATGTGGGCTGGCTCCCCATGATTTTATATGAGGGTTGCACCAGTCCAGAGTTGGTAAAGCAGTTTTACTATAATTTACATGTGGAGGGTGATCCAGAGGACATGGAAAGAGGTAGAGAGCTTTGGACCACCAACTTAGTTAAAGGTGTACCTATCTCATTTAACTGTCAGGAGTTGGCTGACCTCCTGGGCATTTCTAATGACGGTCCTTTGGTCTACTATGCACCCAAAGAGTCTCAATTCTTATCCATGTGGATGCCTACAGAGGTGTGCAATTAGCTTCTTCGGGATGATCACTGGCAGATGAAGGCAGTCAACCTACGTCCAGAGCCTTGGGTGTATTACAAAATCATCCAGCACAACCTGATTCCCTAGAGTGGTCACTATGAGAAGGTTTTACAGCTGACCCAATATCCTCTCTACTGTATCTACACTAGACAGCTTTTCTGCCTCCCATACATCATTATCAGGACCATGCATAGAGCCACGACGTCTGGCCTAAAAGGTAACCTACCCTATGGGTGATTGATCACTACACTACTCGCTAGCCTACAGGTGGACCTAGTTTATGAGAGAATCTATGAGGACACATTTTCAGCTGACCTCGATTTGGAGGCCATCCGCAAGATGGGGATGCGAGATGTACAGGTTAGTGACAGGGAGAGAAATGCTATGGTGCATCCTCTTACTCAAGTGGCTACAGCAGCAGAGGCATTAAAGAGTGACAATGATGAGAGGGATGATGATTGGATGTACATGGATGTAGATGTCATCCCTCCCTCAACACCATAGCATTCTACAGGAACTGGTCCTTCTCAGACTTCTCACTCAATTGGCCCTTTGAGCCTTCCACCAGATGATATGATGGCGCTACTACATGAGATTCGCGATGCTCAGCGTGTAACTGATGGGCGAGTGACAAGTCTCGCCGAGAGTCTCTGGGTAACCCAGGCACAGGTAGCCTGGCTCACGAGGGTGTACGTCGAGGACCGTGGTCGAGACCAAGAGGCACCTCCTCCTCCAACACCATGATATGTTATATTTTTCTTTTTCTTTATATTACAGAGTAACTGTCCGATCTGTGGACCGTACTCTAACTCTTGATGTACATTTGTTATTTAACTTCGGGTTTATATATAGATATATCCATATTGTTTCTCATTTACATATGTGTATTATTTTCTTTCTTAATTTATGTCTCAAACAATACAGGTGCTTACGGTTTTTAATTTATCCTAACTCAATTCATGACTCTCGTGGAAATATTTTGGTTTAGTAGAGCAGAGCCTGAGAGCTCTGATACCAAGCTATCGCACCTCAATTCTGGACTAATCAGTGATGTGATGAACTGTCATAAGAACCAAAGGTTTAAACCAGGATCTCGTATAGGCCGTGCCCATCTGGTTAAACCAAGTATATTCCACAATAATAATCACAGTAAATAAACGATAGCGAAAGTCTTTATTAATAATGAACTGAGTATTTAACAGTGATAATAAATAATTAAATCCACTTATTCCCAAGTAACTCAAGACATAAAGTAAAATAATTAATTATATATTTCAGTAATCAAAATAACTAAACTAATCAAAGACACATTGATTGCACTTGCATGATGGATCATGCGCTTCCTCCATCAGTTCTCCGTCCATAGCCACTACGTGTCCATATATCGGTGCGTTCATGTAATCTTCTACAGTTGGACCTGCATTAACAACTAAAAATATTTGACGTCGAAAGGGTGAGCATACATCACGGCTCAGTGAGCAAACAAAATAATGCGTAACCATATGCATGCATTCAATTCACATCTTTGGTCTGATTTTAAGTTTGTAATGTGCTATAGAAAGGATTGGTGGCCACTGCACCTCTATACTTAGGTGTAAGCCCACCCAATGGATCAAACACCATTGTCATCCACATCCACCCCATCATGGAATAGAGATAGAGCTAAAGTGTCCAGATCACACACCGCCAACACTTTCCCTGATGCCCTACCCATACCAACATGTAAGACCCTATTGGCGAAGGCTTGCAAACTAGGCTCACAACGAACCAATTCTAATGCCATTCAATGTATCCAAGGCCTCACCCCAGCATCCCTTAATATGTCCATAGAGATAGAGCTAAGACCTCTCAACCGAGTCAAAGACCACACGGTCCAAGACCACCTCCCTTGATGCCCTACGACATAATAGTTTCGTAAGGTAATGGCGATACGATGATGACAGTAGGCAAGACATGAGTAGAGATAGAGCTAAAGTCTGGTGACCAGGCTGAACCACAATGCCACGTCCTCCCCCTGATGCTCTACTCGCATCTAACACACTAACCACACACAAACACATGCCTACTCCTAGCATCATCATCATCATGTTATAAATAGACATAAATAAATATGCATGAGCAGAATTAGCAGTAATATTGGATGACATGTGAGATGCACATTATAAACAAACAAGCATAGAATCAATTATTACATTGGACATAATAAAATAAATAATTTATTATTATCCAAGTAGTTTAGATCTTGTTCCCTCACCTTTAACGATGTTTAATCTTCTCCAAGCCTTGTAAATCACTTTTGAACCACTTGAAAACCTAAGAAATTTATGGATTCTAAGTTAGGGTTCAAGTTCACCAAGTTACAGTAGTCGAAAGTCTAATTTGGAGTCAAACAGACTTCTAATGGCTGTGTGGTTGCAGGTGTGGCTGCACCTGTGGTCTCAATTTTTGCGACCACAGGACATGTGGTCGCTACGTGTGGTCACATATCATGCAACCACACATGCGACCATACCTTCTCTGGGATCTTCCCAAGAGCGTATGGTCGATTATGTGATCCCCGTGTAGTCTACCATAGCTGTGACCACATGAAGTTTTGGTTGACTTTTATCCTCAGTCTAACCCCTTCATGATTCGATTCCTTGGTTTATCATTAGGGTCCTTCCTATGATCAATCTATGGCCTTAAATTTATAATTTTTGCAAAGTTATTGGTCCTAACCTATTCCCCATGGTTTTCCTCTGAGATTTACTTATGGAGTTTCATGGTTGAGATCCTACTTTAATTCAACACCTCAATTACAATGGATGATCCTATTCAAGGTGTTCTACTGCTACAGGGAAAGGTTCCATACCTTAAGTTTGTAGAGAACTAGAACCTTCTCTACAACTCTTCCTTCTAGCCTTCTTCTTTAAATCTCCTTCTCTTTCTCCTTCTCTCTCTCTCTCTCTTTCAATTTGGATTCTAGAAGAGTGTGAGAGGCTATCAGACGTCCTTAATATGGAGAAAAAGTCTCCATATAGAGTCTCATTCTAACTAGGAAAGAGATCCCTTAGTTTAGGAAAGTTTCCAAAACTCGGAGTCAATCTCATCATCGTGTGGTCGCATGTGTGGTCGTAGAATCCGTCTACCACACATCCCAAATATGCAACCACACGTTGGATTTTCGAGTGGTTTCATTTTCCTTAGGTTTGGTCTACCATACCAGTTCAGGTATGTAACCACACACTCCAATTTGACTGGTTTTGGGTCGATTTACGTACCTAGCCTCGTGGTTCCTTCACGCACTTGGTCCGCTCGATCCGACTATGTAAGACCCACATGCCACGAATCCAATTTAACCTTACATTCTCGTATAGTATCAGGTCTTCCTATCATGGTCTGACGAAGAGGACCAAGTGCGTGAATAAACCACAAGGCTAGGTATGAAATTGAACCCAAAGTCATCTAATTAGGAGCATGTGGTCGCATAACTAAACAGGTGGGGTCGACCACACCTCAGAATAATGAGACCACTGGAGTCTGGCATGTGTGGTCGCAGTTTTTGGACATGTGGTCGATGGGTTCTACGACCCCATGTGTGACCATACAATGTTATAACCGTCTCTGTGATTAGGAAACCTTCCTAATCTGAAGGGGGTTCTTTCCTAATCAAAGTAAGACTCTATATGGAGGGTTTTCCTCTATATATAGGACATCCCTTAGCCTCTTTCATTCTTTTAGAACTCAAACTAAAAGAGAGAGAGAGAGGAGGAGGAGGAGGAAGAGAAGGAGGATTGAAGAGGAAGACTAAGAGAAGAAATTTTAGAGAGAGCTCTGATTATTCAACAAGTTTAAGGTATGAAAACATCCCCTACATCAGTTGAATGCCTAGAATAGATCATGGAGGAGATAGTGATTCAAAGTAAGATCTAAATCCTAAGACCATGGACAAAACTCTAAGGGATCCTTGGAGAATGGATTAAAGTGAAGAATTATGTAAAAGTGTGAAATTTAAGCCATAGAATAATCATAGGAAGGATCATAATGATAGGCTAAGGAATCAAGACATGAAAGTATTGGATTAAGAGTGAAAAGTCGACCAACACTCGTGGGGTCACAGTTTGATCGACCACACGAGGCATATATGTTCGACCACACGCCCTCGGTAAGGTTCCAGGGAGGGTGTGGTAGCATGTGTGTGGTCGCATGATATGTGACCACACGTATCGACCCCACACCCTGTGGTCGCAGAAACTGAGACCACAGGTGCAGCCACACCTGTGACCACTCAGCTTCTGGAGGTCTGATTGATTCAAGATGGGACATTTAAACAATGTAATTAATGATTATGAACTCTAACTTAGAATCCATAAATTTATTAGGTTTCCAAGTGGTCCAAAAGTGGTTTACAAAGCTTGGAAGAGGAAGATCCCAAGTCTCCAAGTGGGCCCTCTTGGCCACCCACGACCTTGGCTTTTTAGAGAATCCCAAAACATCGATCAAAGGTGAGGGAATAAGACCTAAACTAATTGGATAATAATAAACTATTTACTTTATTCAGTCCAATGCCATGATTGATTCTATGCTTGTATGCTTGTAATGTGCATCTCACATGTCATCTAATATTCTTGCTATTACTGTTCATGCATATTTAATTATTTTTATTTATAACATGATGATGATGATGATGCTAGGAATAGGCATGTGAATGTATGTATGTGGTTGGTGTATTGGTTGCGAGTGGAGCATCAGGGGGAGGACGTGGCATGGTGGTCTTTGACCTCGTCACCAGACTCTAGCTCTATCTCTACTCAAGTCTTGTCCATTAACATCGTCGTATCGTCATTACTTTAGTAGAACTATTACGTCGTAGGGCATCATGGGAGGTGGTCTCGGACCGTGTGGTCTCTGACTCTGCCGGGGGACCTTAGCTCTATCTTATGGACGTATTGAGGGATGCTGGGATGAGGCCTTGGATACACTGTTTGGCATTAGGAATGGTTAGTTGCGGCCCAGTTTGTAAGCCCTCGTCAATAGGGGCTTACATATTGGTATGGGTAGGGCATCAGGGGAAGTGTTGGCTGTGAGACCCGTGTCAAACTAACCCGGTCTTACCACCTTGAACCAGGTTTACCCATCATGGTCGAGTCAAATGGACCAAGGGCATGAAGGAGATCGAGATCCCAGGTATAAAATCGACCCAAAAACATTTAATTCTAGGGGAGGGTCGCACACCCAGCTAAGCAGGGTCGGACCTCCCAAAACAGAAAGTCAAACCCTCAGTTTTGAAGGGAGGGTCGGACAGCTTAAGACCCTAGGGTCGACGGGATCATCGACCCTCCCATCGACCCTCGGTTTCTGACGAAACTGAAATTAGGAAATTTCCTAATTTTCGGTTGGGATTCTTTCCAAATCTCAATGGGATTATTATAGAACATTCCTAGTCTATTTAAAGGATGTCCCTAAGCCACTTTCACTCCTTTCACAATCCTAATTGAATTGAGAGAAAGAGAGAAGAAGGAAAAGAGGAAGAAAGGAGGCTAGGAAGAAGGCTTAGCAAAAAGGAGAAGAATTTGCAGAGAAAAGTAATCTTCTCAGGTATGGATACTAATTCCATGAGTTTCTACAGACCTTAGGTTAGATATGGTTGAGTGTAGGATTTCGGAGAAACCCAAACCATCCATCCATGGTTAGGTTTTCATGGAAAACCATAGGAGGATGCACGAAAACTATCTAGATGGATTATACATGGTTCTGGACCATGGAATGAATGTTGAATGAATGTAGGAAGTAAGCCATAAGACCCAAACACGAAGAATGAATTTAAAAGTGGAAATTGAACCAGAGTGCACCAAGGGTCGCACTGAGGGTCGATAGGCCATCCGACCCTAGGTGTTTCTGACCATCGACCCTCAGCATTCGGGAAGTTCAGAATGGAGGGAGGGTCGATAGACCCATCGACCCTAGCATTGACCCTAGCATCAACCCTCAGTTGACAGAATGGTTTTAAATTATGAATTAATTCTAATTAAATTCTATCGACTTGGTTAGGTTTGCTAGCAATATAATTACGTTATAACGGTGATTCTAAAGCTTGGAAAAATATCTTTTAGCAAGCTAAGGTGAGGAACCTTAACCCCAAACTAAATTGGTTAATAATAAACTGTTTTCTATTTCTTGAGTCCTATGCCATGTTTGATTCTATGCGAATATGTTTGTAATGTGCATACAACATGCCATCCAATATTTCTATTACTTGTTCATGCATATTTATTTTATTGTTTATAACATGATGATGATGATGATGATAGGAATAGGCATGTGCTTGTATGTGTGTGGTTGATGTACTTGATGCGAGCGAGTATCAGGGGAGGTGTGATGAGAACGTCAATAAACGTTAACCTTTGGCGGGTCTCAACTTGTTTGGCATTAAGATTGGTTAGTAGCGAGCCCAGTTTGCAAGCCCTCGCTAACAGGGGCTTACGTGTTGGTATAGCATTATATAGCAATAAACGTTAACCTTTGTTGTATAATGTCATGGTAGGGTGGATGGGGACGACGATAGACGTTAACCTTCGGGCGGGCTTCCACACCCTGTGTATAGAGGCGGTGTCAATAAACGTTAACCTTTGACCACCCAACCTTTCTATTGCACATTGCAAACTATAAACTAAGACCAAAGATATAAATTGATTTTTGCATGCATATGTAATGTTGCATTGTTTTGGCTACTCACTGAGCCGTGTTGTGTGCTCACCCCTCGACGTCGAATATTTTTAGTTGATGATGCAGGTTATATAGTTGAAGATTTTATGAACGCGTCAGCGTATGGAAATGTAGCAGCTATGGAAGTTGGAGCTGAAGATGATACACACGACTCCTCTTGCGAGTGCAACTCGTGTGTATTTGACTAGATATTTTATAGGTTTTTTTCATTGGATTTATAAGACATGTATTTGGTACTTAATTATTTATGTCTCAGTTTGAACACAGAATAATTTGCTATTATTTATGAATACCATTTAGTTCTCAGTTCATTTATTTATAAGACTTCCGCTATTGTGTATTTAGTCTGATTATGATGGTGAGTATATGAAGGTTCAGGTAACACGGGGATAGCCTATTTGAGATCCTGGTTGAACCGTTGGTTATTTAGCGGTTCATCACACCATTCTGAAATGCACGGAATTGGGGTGTGACATTGGCGGTGTTTGATCCGGACACTTTAGCTCGACCTCTATTCCATAGTGGGTGCATGTGGGACGACAATGGTGTTTGATCCATTGGACGGATTCATACACTCGTGTATAGAGGTGCAGTGGCCACCAAACCTTTCTATAGCACATTGCAAACTTATAAACCAGACCAAAGATATGAATTAAATGCATGCATATGTTTGTGTATTGTTTTGTTCACTCACTGAGCTCAAGTTGGAGAGCTGACCCTCGCGCGCGCAATTCCTTTTAGTTTCTGATGTTGCAGGTGTTACTGTTAAAGACTACATGGATACGCCAATGTGTGGACATGCAGCGGCTATGGATGTGCAAGCTGTGGAGGACGAATATGGCTCGTCAAGCTAGTGTTTCAACTATGTTTATGCTTAGTAGTTAACTTTCATATTGTAATACTTGTAATCAGTATTAATTATGTTTTAGTTACTTGAAGATAACTTATTAAATATTTAATTATCATTGTAGACTCTCAATTCATTATTAATAAGACTTCCGCTATTTATTTATTTACTCTGATTATTACTGTGGAATGTGTTTTGGTTTAACATGGTTGGCATAGCGTATATGAGATCCTAGTATGAACCATTGATTTTCATGATGGTTCATCACACCATTGGTTAGTCCAAAATTGGGGTGTGACAGACTATGATAGGAAAACCTAACATGACCTGGTAAGACTGGGTTAGTAGAGTGTGGGTCTTACAAGAATGGTATGGTCTTGGAAGTACGGTTGTAGTTTCCTAGCTGCAGTAACCAGAGCAAGGGCTAATTTTTCTATCATTTTGTATCTGTTCTTTGCATCGAGTAATATTTTGCTGACATAGTAAACTGGCATTTGAACTTTGTCGACCTCCTTTATTAGTACTGAGCTAATGGTCGCAGTTGAGATAGCGAGGTAAAGTTGTAATTTATCACCGACTTCGGGGAACGCGAGTAAGGGAGGTAAGGTCAGAAAGATTTTCAAATCATCGAAAGCCTTTTGACATTCTTCTGTCCATTCAAAGTATTTAGTTCCCTTCAAAGTTTTGAAGAATGGAAAGCACCTATCTGCCGATCTAGATATGAATCGCCTTAGGGCAGCTATTCATCCTATTAGTTCTTGGACTTTCTTTGATTTCATGGGGGTCGACATTTGCATAATGGCGTCAATCTTTACTAGGTTGGCTTTGATGCCCTTGTTGGACACCATGAAGCCCAGGAATTTTCTGGAGGTGACTCCGAATGCACACTTAGTGGGATTAAGTCACATTTGGTGGCCGCGGAGGACTTCAAATGCTTCCTGCAAGTCATCTAGATGGTTGGTTTCCTTCTTGCTTTTCATTAGAAAATCATCAATGTAGACTTCCATATTTCTTCCAATCTGATTCTTGAGGACCTTGTTTACTAGCCTTTGATAAATAGCTCCTGCGTTCTTGAGGCCGAAGGGCATCGCCTTGTAGTAGTAGAGTCCGCTGCTGGTGATGAAGGCTATATTGATTTCGTCTGGCTTATACATCTTTATCTGATTATACCCAGAGTAGGCCTTCATGAAAGATAATATTTCATGGCTTGCTGTTGCATAAATTAATCTATCAATTTTAGGGAGATGGTAGTAGTCCTTAGGGCAAGATTTATTCAGATCATAGTAATCAATACAAATTATCCACTTCCCATTGAATTTTTTTCACCATCACTGCATTTGAAACCCAGGGGGTACTTGACTTCCTTAATAAAATCAATTGCGAGCAATTTATCTACCTTTACTTTGATAGTAGCTTCATTGTTAGGAGCGACGTTTTTTTTTCTTTTGATGAACTGGCTTAAACTTAGTATCAATCGCAAGTCAATGCTCCATTAGATCCCTTGGTATTCTTGGCATGTCGGATGCTGACCAGGCTAACACGTCAAGATTATTTTTCAAAAAGTTGATAAAGTTCTCCCTTTGTTCACCTTGTAGGGAGGATCCAATCTAGAAATATTTCTGTGGTTCTTCCTTCGAGATGGGTACCTGGTCCAGCTCTTCAACAGGAGTTCCTCGCTCCTGAGTGAAGTCATCTCAGAGGTCTTCAATCTCGATTGATTGTGTCAATAGTTTGTCATCACTGTTATAGAGATTAATCTTATATCATTTGTAGGAGAGTTTTTGATCGACCCTATAGAATCCTGTACCATTCTCGGTGGGGAACTTCATGACGAGATAATAGTTTGAGAAGCAGGCTCTCAGAAGATTGAGTCCTAGTCGACCTAGAATTACGTTATGGCTCGAGGGCACGTCTACCACCAGATAAGCTGTCTAGAAGGTCCTTCTGGGCTTGGTCCCTACTCGGGTCTCGATTACAATTCCACCTTTTACTTGTACCGTGTCTTCAAAAAAATTGATTAGGGAGTATACCATCGGCTGCAGTCGTCTCTTGTCTAGGTTCATAGCCTTGAACTCATGGTAGTATAGAATATCCATAGAACTACCAGTGTCAACCAAAACTCGTTCGAGCTCATTTACTTTGTCCATCACCATTGTGATGACGACTGCATCCTCATGTGGAACTTTGATATTGATTAGATTTTCATCGGAGAACGTGATGACATCTCCTACATAGTATGGTTCAACGGATGAGGATGCGTTGCAAACACTTTTGGCATTAGCGGCACAACTGCTTTTAGAGGTGTTCCTGGTAGCGGGGCCCCTATTATCGCATTTGTATAATGCTTTGGAATAACCAACCAGGTGTTGTGGGAGTCCCAATCTTCCTTTATAGGTAGTCGACGTTGTTTCTCCGATGTGCCAATGCTTTTGAGTGGTGGGCTGGTGCTCCTATGACAACTTCAATGTCGTTCTGGTGATTCTGTGTCTTCTAGACGGAAATTTTTGAAACTTTGTATTAGGTCAGCAATTACCTCCTCAGGTTCGTAGTCAGTCCACACCATGTCCCCCGACTTTTGGCTTGGGTGAAACACTGAGAACCCCCTTGATAGGTCAGCTACAACTTCTTCCACTTGAGCAACACTCAAGGTTTTATGGTTTTGTCAAGTTGGGGTGCGCCCTCGAGTCTGTGGCTGCCTGTTAATTGGTTCACAATTGGTGCTATCAATATCATTCCGATTCGGCCTCCCCTTGGGTCACCAATCTTCTTTTTTGGTGGTGACTCGGGGTAGTCATCGGAATCGCCTTTGTTTTTGCAATCGTGTTTGGGTTTTACATCTTCATGGTCATCGATGACTTGCTTTCCTTGCTGACCTTCAATCTTGGGTTTACCTACAAATTCTTTAGCATGACCATGCTTAATTAGATCTTCTATTGCATACTTGAGTGCTCGGCATCATTCTGTGTCGTGACCATGGTCACGATGGTACTTGCTATGTAAGACCCGCACTCCACTAACTTAGTCTAACCGTATCGTGCCAGGTCTTTCCATCATTTCTGGACCAAGTGGACCGAGCGTGTAAAGATAGATCACAAATCAGGTATGAGAATCGAGTTAAAAACACTAAAAACATACCTAAGGTCGCATGCCTGGGTAAATATGGTCGACCATAAGGAAGGGGACCAAAAATCTCAAATCCAGAATCCTACGGTCAATGATTTTGACCCTACGATCGACGGTTTATGCGACTGTATGATCAACCATGAGAACCCAGATCAGACTCTAAGTTTTGGAAACTTTCCTAAACTAAGGGATTGCTTTCCTAATTGAAAAATGACTCTATATGGAGAGTTTTCCTCTATATAAAGGACGTCCCTCAGCCCTTTTTCACCCTTTTAGAACATTAGTAAACCCTAGAAAAAGAGAAGGAAGAGAAGGAAGCGAAGGAGAAGAAGAAAAAGCTAAGGAGAAGAATTTGCTGAGAAGAGATTGACTCTCTATCACAGGCAAAGGTATGAAACGAATCTCTGGAGATGTAATGTAAGACCCGTGTCAATCTAACCCGGTCTTACCACCTTGAACCAGGTTTACCCATCATGGTCGAGTCAAATGGACCAAGGGCGTGAAAGAGATCGAGATCCCAGGTATCAAATCGACCCAAAAACACTTAATTTAAGGGGAGGGTCGCATACCCAGCCAAGGAGGGTCGGACCCCCCCAAAACAGAAAATCAGACCCTCAGTTTTGAAGGGAGGGTCAGACTCATTAGAAACCTAGGGTTGATGGGATCATCGACCCTCAGTTGTCGCCGAAACTAAAATTAGGAAATTTTCTAATTTTCGATTTGGATTCTTTCCTAATCTCAAAGGGACTTAATTTAGGATGTTCCTACTCTATTTAAAGTACGTCCCTAAGCCTCTTTCACTCCTTTTACAACCCTAATTGAATTGAGAAAAAGAGAAGAGAAGGAAAAGAAGAAGAAGAGAAGCAAGGAAGAGAATTTAGCCAAAAGGAGAAGAGTTGCAGAGAAGGAGTAATCTTCTCAGGTATGGATACTAACTCCATGAGTTTCTACAGACCTTAGGTTAGATAATGATGAGAGTATGATCTCGGAGAAACCCAAACAATCAACCATGGTTAGGTTTTCATAGAAAACCATGGGAGATTACATGAAAGCTATCTAGGTGGATTATTCATGGTTCTAGACCACGGAATGAATGTTGAATGGACTGTAGGAGAAAGCCATGGGACCCCAAACACGAAGGATGGACTAAAAGAGAGAAATTGACCAAAATACACCGAGGGTCGCACCGAGGGTCGATGACCATCCGACCCTAGGTGATCTTGAGTATCGACCCTCAGTGTTCGGGAAGTTCAGATTTTGGGGAGGGTCGCACCCAGGGTCGATCAGGACTCCGACCCTACCTCCGACCCTCAGTTAACAGAATGGTTTTTAAATGCTAAATAAATTCTAATTAAATTTTATCGGCTTTGTTAGGTCTTCTAGCAATATAATAACATTATAAAGGTGATTCTAAAGCTTGGAAAAGTATCTATTAGCAAGCTAAGGTGAGGGAACAAGACCTAAACTAATTGGTTAATAATAAACTGTTTTACTTCTTGAGTCCAATGTCATATTGATTCTATGCGTGTATGCTTGTATGTGCATTTAACATGTCATCCAATATTTCTATTAACTGTTCATGCATATTTACTTTATTGTTTATAACATCATGATGATGATGATGATAGGAATAGGCATGTGAATGTTTGTGTTTGACCAGTGTATATGGTAAGGGTAGGAATGGTATCAATCGGTACAACCATGGCCATTTTTCATGGGATGTATATTGTGCTATGGTCTACTCAAGTCATGTCCACTGATGTCGTCGTATCGCCATTACCTTAGTAGAACTATTGCGACGTAGGGCATCAAGGAGGGTCTCGGTCCTTGAGTCCTATACTCTACCGAGGGGCTTTAGCTCTATCTCTACGGTTGCTCTGAGGGATGCTGGGGTGAGGCCTTGGATACACTGTTTGGCATTAAGATTGGTTAGTAGTGAGCCCAGTTTGCAACCCTAGCCAATAGGGATTTATTTGTTGGTATGATATCAACCGGTACAGCCATGCCGTTTTCATGGGGTGTATATTGTGCCATTTTGGGTGTTGTGGGCGACAGTGCTGGAGTCATTGGGCGTATCCACACACTTGTGTATAGAGGTGCGGCGGCCACCTATCCTTTCTATAGCACAATGCAAACTATAAACCAGACCAAAGATATAAATTGATTGCATGCATATGTATTGTTGCATTGTTTTGTTTGCTCACTGAGCCATGATGTGTGCTCACCCCTCGACGTCGAATATTTTTAGTTGATGATGCAGGTTATACCGTTGAAGACTATTTAGATGCTCCAGCGTACGAAAATGTAGCGGCGATGGAAGTGGAAGATGAAGTGGATACACATGATGTCTCTTGCGAGTGCAACTCATGTATATTTGGTTAGATATTTTTCTTAGGTTTATTTACTTGGATTTATTATGGACATGTATTTGATATTTATTTATGTCTCAGTTATACAGAATAATTTTCTATTTAAATATTAATATCATAGTAGATTCTCAGTTTATTTTATTATAAGACTTTCGCTATTGTGTATTTACTCTGATTATGATTATGGATGTATGAGGTTCAGATAACACGGATATAGCCTATTCGAGATCCTGGTTGAACCGTTGGTTTGCTAGCGGTTCATCACACCATTCTGAACAGTGCGGAATTGGGGTGTGACAACTTGGTATCAGAGCATCTCAGGCCTTGTCCGCTGAACTAACATACATTCAAGACAATTGTAAACTGAGATAGGATAAAAGTAAAAACAGTAATATTAACACATTATAAGCACAAGTGATGGTTGAGACCAAATTTAAAAAGAGAATAATGCATCTATTAAAGGGGAAACAAGTTACATACAATGAGAGAGAACCAAAATGTATATACATAACTAAAGCAGAGTACAGTCCATAACCCGGACGGTTACTCTGTAGTACAAGGAAAATAGTACAATCAAGAAGCTGGAGGTGAAGGAGGAGGCGGCGCCTCACGGTCTCTGTCGTAGTCCTCAGCATAGACTCTAGTCAACCAAGCTATCTGAGTCTGGGTCGTCTGTAGACTAGCTGTGAGATCGACTACCCTCCGATCAGTCGCACGCTGAACCTCTATGAGCTCTCCCATCCGCGTGTCTGATATGTGCTGGGCAGCTAATAGCTCATCCACTCTCACACGCTGAGCGTCTAGTAACTCCTCCATCCTCAGATCAGATCTGCGCTGAGCCTCCCTGATCTCATGCAACATCTCCATCATATGAGGAGGTGGGCGTGAAGGACCAGCCGCATGAGAAGGACCAGTCTCAGGTACAGGATCCGCCGCAGAAGAAGTACCAACTCCAACCGCATGCGTAGGTGAAGGCGGTGGTATCGAGTCGACATCCATATACATACGATCGTCATCATCGACAAGATCCACATGAGCTCTAGCAACAGCAGCAGCAGCCTCAGCGTCAGCCATCTTAATGCGAGTGTGAGGGCGTACCATCTCGTTCCTCTCCTCGTCACTAACTTGGGCATCCCGCATACCCATTTTGTAGATAGCCTCCCAATCTAGAGGCGACGAGAAGGTCTTCTCCTGAATCTTCTCATCCGCTAAGTCAACCCCTAGGCGGGTCAGTAGAACAGTAATCATACGTCCATAGGGTAGATTAACCCTATGACCGGACAATGTAGCACTAATCATGGTCCGCATGATGATGTAGGGAAGGCAGACTGGCTGTCTGGTGCAGATACTATATATCAGAAACTAGGTCAGTTGAGAAACCTTCTCATAGTGCCCACTCTGCGGAATCAGATTATGCTGGATAATCTTGCTGAAGACTCGTGGAGCTGGACGCAGGTAACAAGCTCTCATCTGCCAGCGATCAGTTGTAGCAGCTGATTGTCGATCTCTGCCCTCATCTCCATGGAAACAAACTGGGGCTCTCCAGGCGCGCAGTAGACCATGGGGCCATCATAAGGAATGCCAAGTAGGTCGGCCAATTGCCGATAGTCAAATGAGATATTCACCCCTTTGACGTAGCTAGTGATGCGCAACTCTTGATCCCTCTCGACATCATTGTAATTCCCCACCACCTGGAGATTACAATAGAACTGGCGCACCAAATCCAGACATGTGCACGCATCGTAAGTGATGATAGGGAGCCACCCCATGTCACCGAATGCTCTCTCTACGTTGAACAAGGCTAGCTCAGCCAAGTTCACCATACGACTACCCTCCACTTTCTTACGAGCATAGTCGGCATTCTGTGCCTCGGCTTCATTGGAGCGGAAGCGAAGCGGATCACGAACTCTGGGTACCTTGATACGAGCCATGGTATCTGCAAACAAGAAAGAAAAAGGGAGATAAGGAGTTAATGGAATAAAAAAAAATCTGTAATTTAGCATTAACGACGTAAGTTGGCCAAAGACCTCACTTTTCACCCATACACGTGGGCAGGAGGACTTACGTAGGTTCTAACATATCCTACAACACACATACAGTAGGAAATTTTAACTGATAAAGTTCAATTTGAAGAAATTTCAAGAAATCGAAAAATTTCGACAAATTAGGGCAAAAGAGCAAAAATTCAAGTTTCTCGATAACCAACCGATGAAACTCAAAATTTTTTTAGGGCTTTCGTTCCTCGAGACATCAATAACAAAAGCCCCCAATAAAAATCGAATTTTTACGGTTGGAAAAAGTTTAATTTGAAAAAAACACGTTAAATGGGCAAAAACCTAGAAATGTAAACCTAAAAACAGGTAAAAATGAGAAAACATACCTGTAGGGATGATGTGGACGTCGAAACCCGGACTCAAACCGACCAAAAATAGTGGAGTGGCACTGTAGCAACTCAGACGGGAGAGACGAGTCGAAACGGGAGGGAAATAACAAAAAAATGACTCAAAATCGGATTTTAAAAATCTGATTTTTGGTCTGAGGGTCGGACAATTCGATCAGAACCATCGACCCTCGGATCGACCCTCCCATTGACCCTCAGCTCTCGGGAATCTGATAGAAAACTAAGGGTTGGAACTGAGGGTCGGACACCCATCGACCCTCACCATCGACCCTGCATAGAAAAGACAGTATTTTTTTCATAAAATGAATTGAAATTTGAAAGTTTACATCGGTTAACGTGCCAACATGGAGTATCAATGATTTTCTCACTTATTTTGATGATTTTCAAGCACCACCCATCTCAGAAGAAAATTATGTCTGGAAAAAGAGTAACCAGACAGAGCCGAAATGCAGTTCCACCACCACCACCTGTGGAGGAAACTAGCCAGGAGAATGTATATGTCCCAAGAAATCCAGATCAGGAAAATCCTACAAATTTGCCACCTCCACCACCAGAGTTAGCAACAGTGGTGATGAACTTAGCACAGTAGCTGCAACAGATGCAACATGCACAGGCTCAAATGCATGTTGCCATGGGAATCATGTTCCAAGCCACACATGCCACACCCATGCAGACGGGGCAAGCCAGTGCAGCACCGGTGGGTAACCACCCAGCACCTCAAACACCTCAACCACCAGCTGCACAGATTCCAGTACCAGGTCCGGAAGCAGCCCAGGTTAATTATCAGTATCCACAACCTATGTTTGGGGCATATCCCTAAAATCAGATGGATCACTCTCGACTGGTTGAGAAATTTCTAAAAATGAAGCCCAGGGAATTTAATGGCAAACCGTCCGATCCTTTATGGCCAGCACATTGGATCGACGAGATGGAGAAAAATTTTCTTATGATGACTATCACTGAGGAAGAGAAGGTACTATGTGCCACTTTCATGCTCAAGGGCGATGCCCATCATTGGTGGAAATCTACCCGGGCCTATTTATTGACCAAACACTCCCTATTGACTTGGGCCATTTATAAAGAAGCTTTCTTTGAGAAGTATTTTCCACGAAGCTTCAGAGATTCTATGGAGAAGGAGTTCCTGAGTTTATATCAGGGACAGATGTCAGTGGATGCATATCAACAGCGTTATGAGGAGCTGTTTTCTTCGCACCACTCAGCATGCAGGAAGAAGACACCAAGACCCGTAGGTTTGTCACGGGACTTAGAGGAAGCATCAGAGAGCACGTTCTGGGCTTAGAAAAGAAGATTTATAATGAAGCTGTCCAAATCGCTCGAGTTATTGAATCAAGCCAGAAGGAAAGATACTTTACACAGAACAGAGGCATGAAAAGGCCAGCGAGAAATTCTTACAACGGAGGTAATAACAAGACATACAAACCTTTCCGTCCTCAGAATTTCACTGCTGCACCCAAGACCACTCAAGCAGCTCAGCAACAACTGAAGCCAAATTCTGAAGGTCCGAGATGTTACAACTGCAACCAAGTGGGACATATGATCAGCGATTGTCCTAAACCCAAGAAGCAAGTACATCAAGGACGAGTATATGCTGTTACATCTGAGGATGCTGCCGCATCACCCGATGTGGTCACAGGTATGACTGAAACCTTTTAAGTTGTAATTACATTGTATGAGCATGTAGACTAAGTAAAATAAATCACAGGTATCGTACCTATAAATGGCGTACCCGCCAGAGTACTCTTTGATTCAGGAGCTATTCATTCATTTATATCTGTGTCATTCAGAAAGAAGCTGAATTTATCCATCAAAACATTGGACTACAAACTACTTATACGATCACCAATGGGGTTAGAAGTGGAATTAGAGAAAGGTTATGGACCATGTCCAGTTCTTATTGGCGAGAAAACCTTAGATGCAACCTTGATACAACTTGAGATGGCAGACTTTGACGTCATCTTGGGAATGGACTGGTTAGCTCGGCATTCTGCAAACCTATTATGCGTCGAAAAGAAGCTAACATTTAAAGACAAAGAAGGAGCGAAATTCAGTTTTTTGGGAACCAAACTACCCCGTAGACGCAAACTCATACTCTCAGCACTAAAGGCTAAGAAGTGCCTTGAGAAGGGAGCAGTCGGGTATCTAGTATCAGTGGTCGACCTAACCAAGGAAGCACCACAAATGGAAGATATTGAAGTCGTGTGGGACTATCCCAACGTATTTTCGGAGGAACTACCAGGATTACCACCCGACCGAGCCACAGAGTTTGTGATAGACCTTATACCTGGAGCCGCACCAGTATCAAAAGCACCTTACAGAATGGCTCCTACTGAACTGAAGGAACTGAAAGTGCAACTACAGGAACTGCTGGACAAGGGTTATATTCGACCCAGTATATCACCATGAGGAGCATCGGTGTTATTCATGAAGAAGAAGGACGGTAGCGTTCGATTATGCATTGACTATCGGGAGTTGAATAAACTGACAATCAAGAATCGATATCCACTACCTCGGATAGATGACTTGTTCAATCAGTTTCAAGGAGCAAAGGTATTTTCTAAGATCGATCTTCGGTCAGGCTATCATCAGTTGAAGATTAAAGAAGGTGATATTCCTAAGACAGCTTTCAGGGCCAGATATGGACATTATGAGTTCTTGGTCATGTCTTTTGGATTAACAAATGCACCGGCAATTTTCATGGAACTTATGAACCGGGTCTTCCACGATATGTTGGACATGTCGGTCATAGTATTTATTGATGATATATTGGTATACTCCAAGGACAAGGAAACCCATATCAAGAACCTAAACGCCGCCCTACATCATTTAAGGAAAGAGAAGTTATATGCCAAATTTTCAAAGTGTGAGTTTTGGCTAAGTGAAGTCATCTTCCTAGGCCATGTAGTATCCGCTGAAGGAATCAAAGTGGACCCCAACAAGATCGAGGCAATTGTAAAGTGGGAAGCACCAAAGAGCGTTTAAGAAATTAGAAGTTTTCTGGGTCTCGCTGGTTATTATCGAAGATTCGTAGAAGATTATTCTCGGATTGTTGTACCTCTCACCAGTCTGACTAAGAAAGGTGAAAAGTTTGTGTGGACGGATAAATGTGAGAAGAGCTTCCAAACATTGAAGACCAGATTGATATCCGCTCCGATTTTGACTATTCCTGTTCCAGAACAGACATTTACCTTATACACTGATGCGTCAAGACTGGGATTGGGATGTGTGCTTATGCAAGGAGAACAAGTAATTGCTTATGCCTCGAGACAATTGAAGATACATGAGAAAAATTACCCCACTCACGATTTGGAGTTAGCGACAGTAGTACATGCTGTCAAGATATGGAGACATTACCTATATGGAGAGAAATTTCAGATTAATTCGGACCATAAAAGTCTTACTTATTTATCTAATCAGAAGGAATTGAATATGAGACAAAGAAGATGGTTGAAACTATTGAAGGACTATGATTGTGATATTCAGTATCATCCGGGGAAAGCTAACATAGTAGCGGATGCATTGAGCAGAAAAGCAATGATAAAATCTCAAGGAGAGGTTAGTACAACTGCAGCAATGTGTACTATCGGAATGGTATTCAATCACGGCGATGAGCAATATGTGATAGACGCAACGGATGAAGCAGCCAAGCAAGGGTTTATTCATCGGTTTTCAAATATGTTCGCCGCTTTGAAGATTATACCGGATATAATGGATGAAGTGAAGACAGCTATCAAATCAGATCCTTATCAGAGAACAGTACAAGAAGATATCGAGAAAGGTAGGACTAATCCTGAGTTCACCTTGGATGAAGAGAAAGTACTGAAATACAAAAGAAGAATATGTGTACCTGAAACAGAAAGTGTGGACATTAGACATCGACTGATGAAAGAAGCCCATACCACCATCTATTCGATGCATCCTGAAAGTATAAAAATGTATCATGATCTAAAGAAACTATATTGGTGGAGGAGAATGAAAGCAGATGTAGCCAAGTTCGTGTCTCAATGCCTAAATTGTCAGAAGGTAAAGGCTGAACGACAAAGACCCGTAGGACTGTTATAGCCATTACCGGAACCAGCATGGAAATGGGACTGCATCACTATGGACTTCGTCACGAGATTACCACTGACTCCTCGGGTAGTTGACGCAGTTTGGGTTATTGTAGATCGTCTGACAAAAACAGCTCGCTTCATACCTATACGACCTCAGTATACACTAGAAAGGTTAGCAAAGCTGTATGTGGATAATATCGTTCGATTACACGGTGTACCAGAGAGTATTGTGTCCGATAGAGATCCACGATTTACTTCCAAGTTTTGAGAAGGATTGCAAAAGGCTATGGGTACAACATTGAAGTTCAGTACTGCACCCACAAACAGATGGACAGTCAGAGCGTACAATTCAGATTCTAGAAGATATGCTACGAGCATTTGTAATTGATTTCAAAGGATCATGGGATGAAAAGTTACCATTGATCGAGTTCGCATATAACAATAGCTATCAGGCTACTATACAGATGTCACCTTATGAAGCATTGTATGGCAGAAAGTGTCGAACTCCTTTTTTTTGGAATGAAGTTGGAGAACGTAGTATTGTTGGACCGGAATTTGTTGAAGAGACTTGTCGAGTGGTCGACATTATCAAGGAAAGAGTGCGAACAGCTCAAAACCGTCAGAAGCAATATGCGGATACTCGACGCAGAGATCTGGAGTTCGCTGTAGGTGATAAAGTATTTTTGAAGGTATCACCTATGCGAGGATTGAAAAGGTTCGGATAGAAAGAGAAACTAAGTCCAAGATATGTCGGGCCGTATGAAATTCTAGCTACGCGTGGTAAAGTGGCTTATCAGTTAGCACTACCACCATCTATGTCAAGTGTGCATGACGTATTTCACATTTCCCTATTGAAGAAGTATGTCAAGGATCCAATGCATGTCTTGACAGTAGATTTACCAAATTTGACTGATGATTTGACATTTGAAGTAACACCAACTGAAATCACCAGCCGAAAGGTTCAACGTCTACGCAACCGAGATATCTATTATGTTAAGGTCACATGGAAAAGTAGAGACATGAAAGAAATTACATGGGAAGAAGAAAATGCCATGCGGAAGCAATACCCTCACTTATTTGATTCAGAAGGTACGTACAATTTCGAGGATGAAATTTTTATAAGTAGGGGGGAGTTGTAAGACCCGTGTCAATCTAACCCGGTCTTACCACCTTGAACCAGGTTTACCCATCATGGTCGAGTCAAATAGACCAAGGGCATGAAGGAGATCGAGATCCCAGGTATCAAATCAACCCAAAAACACTTAATTTAATGGGAGGGTCGCATACCCAGCCAAGGAGGGTCGGACCCCCCCCCCCAAAACAGAAAGTCAGACCCTCAGTTTTGAAGGGAGGGTCGGACTCATTAGAAACCTAGGGTCGATGGGATCATCGACCCTCCCATCTACCCTCAGTTGTCGCTGAAACTAAAATTAGGAAATTTCCTAATTTTCGATTTGGATTCTTTTCTAATCTCAAAGGGACTTAATTTAATGTTCCTACTCTATTTAAAGGACGTCCCTAAGCCTCTTTCACTCCTTTTACAACCCTAATTGAATTGAGAAAAAGAGAAGAGAAGGAAAAGAAGTAGAAGAGAAGCAAGGAAGAGAATTTAGCCAAAAGGAGAAGAGTTGCAGAGAAGGAGTAATCTTCTCAGGTATGGATACTAACTCCATGAGTTTCTACAGACCTTAGGTTAGATAATGATGAGAGTATGATCTCGGAGAAACCCAAACAATCAACCATGGTTAGGTTTTCATAGAAAACCATGGGAGATTACACGAAAGCTATCTAGGTGGATTATTCATGGTTCTAGACCATGGAATGAATGTTGAATGGACTGTAGGAGAAAGCCATGGGACCCCAAACACGAAGGATGGACTAAAAGAGAAAAATTGACCAAAATACACCGAGGGTCGCACCGAGGGTCGATGACCATCCGACCCTAGGTGATCTTGAGTATCGACCCTCAGTGTTCGGGAAGTTCAGATTTTGGGGAGGGTCGCACCCAGGGTCGATCAGGACTCCGACCCTACCTCCGACCCTCAGTTAACAGAATGGTTTTTAAATGCTAAATAAATTCTAATTTAATTTTATCGACTTTGTTAGGTCTTCTAGCAATATAATAACATTATAAAGGTGATTCTAAAGCTTGGAAAAGTATCTATTAGCAAGCTAAGGTGAGGGAACAAGACCTAAACTAATTGGTTAATAATAAACTGTTTTACTTCTTGAGTCCAATGTCATATTGATTCTATGCGTGTATGCTTGTATGTGCATTTAACATGTCATCCAATATTTCTATTAACTGTTCATGCATATTTACTTTATTGTTTATAACATCATGATGATGATGATGATAGGAATAGACATATGAATGTTTGTGTTTGACCAGTGTATATGGTAAGGGTAGGAATGGTATCAATCGGTACAACCATGGCCATTTTTCATGGGATGTATATTGTGCTATGGTCTACTCAAGTCATGTCCACTGATGTCGTCGTATCGCCATTACCTTAGTAGAACTATTGCGACGTAGGGCATCAAGGAGGGTCTCGGTCCTTGAGTCCTATACTCTACCGAGAGGCTTTAGCTCTATCTCTGCGGTTGCTCTGAGGGATGCTGGGGTGAGGCCTTGGATACACTGTTTGGCATTAGGATTGGTTAGTAGCGAGCCCAGTTTGCAACCCTAGCCAGTAGGGATTTATTTGTTGGTATGGTATCAACCGGTACAGCCATGCCATTTTCATGGGGTGTATATTGTGCCATTTTGGGTGCTGTGGGCGACAGTGCTGGAGTCATTGGGCGTATCCACACACTTGTGTATAGAGGTGCGGCGGCCACCTATCCTTTCTATAGCACAATGCAAACTATAAACCAGACCAAAGATATAAATTGATTGCATGCATATGTATTGTTGCATTGTTTTGTTTGCTCACTGAGCCATGATGTGTGCTCACCCCTCGACGTCGAATATTTTTAGTTGATGATGCAGGTTATACCGTTGAAGACTATTTAGATGCTCCAGTGTACAGAAATGTAGCGGCGATAGAAGTAGAAGATGAAGTGGATACACATGACGTCTATTGCGAGTGCAACTCATGTGTATTCGGTTAGATATTTTTCTTAGGTTTATTTAATTGGATTTATTATGGACATGTATTTTATATTTATTCATGTCTCAGTTATACAAAATAATTTTCTATTTAAATATTAATATCACAGTAGATTCTTAGTTCATTTTATTATAAGACTTCCGCTATTGTGTATTTACTCTGATTATGATTATGGATGTATGGGGTTCAGATAATACGGATATAACCTATTCGAGATCCTGTTGAACCGTTGATTTGCTAGCGGTTTATCACCCCATTCTGAACAGTGCAGAATTGGGGTGTGACATGTAAACTCTAAGAATAAGACTTCTATGGAAGATAGGCAATATTCACCTATTATGACCTCTATGATTTTCTTGAGAAAATCCCAAGGAGAACCATGAGGAGTGAATTTGATGATTATGGTTGATAAGAAATTACTAATGATGGCCATAGGATGACCTTAGAATAAACTCCATTGAAGAACAGAAGAATTGACTCAGGAAGAACTCGAATTTCATGTAGATTGTGACAAAAAATCTCAAGGTCGCAGCTATGATCGACCATAGCATGACCAGTATGACCAGAAGATCGATCATAGGCATTCTGGAAGATTTCAGAAATCATATGGTCGCAGCTACAGTTGCACCATATGCGATCGTAGGGTATCGACCGTAGACAGTAAGGTCGATACAGCATGAGACCATAGGACTAATCAGACACTATTTTTTACTACTGTAACATGTCACGTATGAACCCTAACTTAAATTCATATAACTTTTAGGTTGTTAAATCAATTCAAAGAGAATTTCAAGGCTTTGAAGGACATCGAGTATTGCTAACAGGTGAGGGAACAAGACCCAAAACTAATTGGATAATAACAAACTGTTTATTTTTATTGAGTCCAATGCCATGATTGATTTTATGCTTGTATGCTTGTAATGTGCATCTCACATGTCATCTAATATTCCTGCTATTACTATTCATACATATTTAATTATGTTTATTTATAACATGATGATGATGATGATGCTAGGAATAGACATGTGAATGTATGTGTGTGGTTAGTGTGTTGGATGTGAGTGGAGCATCAGGGGGAGGACGTGGCATGGTGGTCTTCAACCTCATCACCAGACTCTAGCTCTATCTCTACTAAAGTCTTGCCCACTGACATCGTCGTATCGTCATTACCTTAGCAGAACTATTATGTCATAAGGCATCAGGGGAGGTTGTCTCAGACCGTGTGGTCTCTGACTCTGCCGGGGGGCCTTAGCTCTATCTCTATGGACGTATTGAGGGATGCTGGGGTGAGACCTTGGATATACTATTTGGCATTAGGATTGGTTAGTTGCGAGCCCAGTTTGCAAGTCCTTGCCAATAGGGGCTTACGTGTTGGTATGGGTAGGGCATTAGGGGAAGTATTGGCGATGTTTGATTCGGACACTTTAGCTCTATCTCTATTCCATGGTGGGTACATGTGGGACGGGAATGGTGTTTGATCCATTGGACAATGGTGTTTGATCCATTGGGCGGATTCACACACTCGTGTATAGAGGTGCGACGGCCACCAAACTTTTCTATAGCACATTACAAACTTAAAAACCAGACCAAAGATATGAATTGAATGCATGCATATGTTTGTTGCATTATTTTGTTTGCTCACTGAGCCATGATGTGTGCTCACCCTTTCGACGTCGAATATTTTTAGTAGATGATGCAGGTGCTATCGTTGAAGAAGATATGAATGCGTCGACATATGGACACGTTGTTGTGATGGACGTAGAAGCTGAAGAAGATGCGCATGATTCATCATGCGAGTGCAACCAATGTGTTTTTGCTTAAGTTTAGTTATAATTTGAATATCAGATATGTAATTGATTATTTATTTTTATGTCTTGTGGTTTGGAGATAATTGGATTAAAATACTTATTTATCACTGTTAGACTCTCAGTTCATTATCTGTAAGACTTCTGCTTATTTGTTTATTATCTCTGATTTTTAATGTGGAATGTGTGTGTGGTTTGATATGGTGGTACGATCTATGCGAGATCCTGGGTGAATCGTTGGTTTATTGGCAGTTCATCACACCATTCTGGTTAGACCAGAATTGGGGTGTGACATGCAATATTTCTTTATCAACCTACGCTTTGGGTCTACTTTCAACTTTGGTGGGTCCTTCAACTCTAGAGGGGTAACTTTCAGCTTGTACATTACCTCTGCCATGGGTAAGTTTAGGGGAGTGAAGGCGTCCCAATTTAACTCTACCTTTGTCACTTGCTTTCCAGGAAAACTGTCTTTTCCTGATTTTTGTTTTTTGGAGGGTTGTCTTGATGTCTTTATATCTGCGTGAGACTCGGTTCTTTTATTTCCTCCCACTGCCTTTTGTTTGCCTTGCTTTAGAAGCAAAGCATCATTAGCCATAGCGTACTTATCACACCGAGCTAGCAAGTCTTTAAGATCGACAGGTAGTCTTTTGGCCAACAACTTCAATAGAACAGGATCAGTCACCCCTTCGTACAGGGCTATCATCCTTACATATGGACTGAGATTTTTGATCGCCAATGCCTTGTTGTTAAATCTGGCTAGGAATTTTCTCAAAGACTTACCTCGTTTCTGTTTGATCATCATCAAATAATTGGAATCTTTCTTGGGTGTAGCTTGAGTTTGGAAGTGATCGAAGAAACTATTACTCAACTCGTCAAAGCTTTGAATCAAGTTGATTAGGAGATTATTGAATTATAGTCGACCCGGTCCCCTCAGCGTAGAGGGAAATGCTCTACAGAGAATGACGTCATTGTATCTGTAGAGGAGCATCATGGCAGAATAATTGTCTAAATGCAGTTGAGGGTCAGTAGTTCCGTCATAAGGGTCGACCATGGGCCTCCTGAAGTTGTCTGGACGTGGTGCGTCCATTATCTCTCTGAAGAAAGCAATCTCGGCATGGTATTCTCTCTTCCTGTAGGTGTTCATTCAATTAGCCTACTACCTTTCCATTTCGCTAAGCTTGTTTTGCATGGCAAGCATCTATTGCTTGAGGGTTCCTGGATCCGTAGCGACGAGTATTGCATTAGCGACTCTTGCGTGGTCATCTACAAGATTACCAGCTGCAGTGTTGATCTCTGCGGCCCTTCGATTGGCTCTAGCAATGTCAACCCTCCTCTGTACTCCTTCACCATCGTCTTTACGCCTAGGTCCTAGGCGATCATGCACAGAGAGGCTTTTCGAATGGATGGAAGATATTTCTTCCTTAATTACATAGTTGGTGTCATCTTCTTTGGAGATGAGGTCTGGCATTCATTCTTGTTGATGGCCAGATGATGGGTGAATCGATTGGTGCGAGTGTCTAGATTGCCTGGATCCTGTCCTTAGCTCTCTAGCCATTTTGTTTGGATTGCATTGTGGCGAAGCAAGTAGTGGCATGATTGTCTTGTTAATGTTGCAATTTTCTCTGTAAGAGCGTTGAATTGTTCTATGGTGACGTATTGGCCTGCCTGTGGTGGAGGAACTCCTGTGGGAGGATTTCCACCATGATCTCCTTCCTTTCTATTGTTTGGGGGTTGATTTCCATCGTTTCTACCAGCAATGTTTCTTGTGGTCATCATTTTTGAGTATAGATCACACCATAGATGTTTCTTGGAGAATAGTTAGGGCCCCACGGTGGGCGCCAAACTGTTGCTGTTGAAACTGGGCTAGTTGATGTGTCTTGTTCTATGCAAGATAAGATAAAGGTTATCAGAGCCAGACAGTGATGTCTAGTGTCCACTCCAACGATTAAATCAGTAACAAAGCAATCAGTATGAAGCTTACAAGAAAATGGTAAGCTCCTTAGAGAAGTGGGTTCCACGAGTATTCTCAGAGAGACTAGGAAATCAAATGTTGTTACCTGTGATTGTCATGGGTTTATATAGAGGACACACTTGCATCATGGATAGACATGCCATCTGATGATTGAGAGTTTGAGATCCTATGATGACTCCACTAGGATGGAATTGGGCAAGTATGACTATTTGAGTTGATTGAATTATCTCGAATGGCCGTAGGATCTTCATCCTATGGTCAGGTAAGACCGCCATCCCTACCCCTACAGATTGCCATATGCTTCCTTCGCGGGCGGAGGATGCGGTTCCAATCCAATTTGTAGGATCGCTTCGTAATAAGGATCGCCATGGTGCACCGGGTAGGCATAGAGATCAAGCACGTACGAACGTTCACGTGCTTCCTTTTACTGTCACTAGAGCATCTTGAAGGTGACACCTAGCAGACACGTGCCGCCTTCCCATTACGATCTATCATCCAACACGTGTCGTGCTGCAATTGGTTAAGATAAATATGCCATCTACGTCTTCCACAGCTTGTAAATGTTCCACTTGATTATCAATGCTCGTGAGTGTAAGAGAGGAAAATCAACTAGGGCTGTGGGGACTTATGACCTAGTATATATAATACTGTCACAAACCCTAATCAGTCTATATTAAAACAGGGTTTGCCTATCTTTTTATCTTGTGATGAATCAGACCGAACCGGTCAGCCTAGTGACATAGACTCCCACTACTCAATGGACCCGATAATTAATCAAGCCCATACAAATATATTCCAACACAACATACTTAAATCTCACTACCAAGGAAGAAGAGGGAAGGGACGAAAAATCCTATCTTTGTCTATTGTGCTCGGTAGACTAAGGGAGAAGCAAGGAGGGAGTTGAGGGAGAGGGACCTGGGTTATGCTCAATTACGATTAACCTTTTGTTAAGACATCTAATTAAAATTTATTTATCAATTTTTTCTTTGTTTTCAGTGGTGTGTGATTTTTACTCAATTTTCCTTTTAAAATTTATTTCCAGTCACATCCTTACCTATAGTTTTGATAAGGTGGTTGATGTCGTGTCATGTTCAGATAAATAGAGAACTTTGTTATGTTAATAATTTAAATTTTTATAAATCCATATCTATTAAATGTAATAAAAGAAAATTTGTTTTGTTTTCTTTTTTTTGACAGCTGAACACCAAGATTGATTTATTTATTTAGTTTTCATTTTGTTTATTTATTTATTTTGGGTAAATTTAAGAAGATTGTTCTGATTTTTCATTTTATTTCATTTTTCTATTCAGGATTCAATTTCCTTTTCTTGACATCCAAACACAGTGTTAACTAATTAATCAATTGTTCCCCTCTCCATTTTCCAAGCATTCCCATTTTCTCAGACAAATTAGTTAAGCTTACAAGCGTAAGCAGCCAGAAAATCTGGGGAAGCTTTTTTTTTTTTTTTTTTTGGTGATAAAAATCTGGGGAAGTTTCAGAGTCAGGAGTCAGATTATCAGCAGCAGCATTACAACAGAATCACTTTATTAGCTATTAGCGAAATACGTTTTCTCTCCTGAGTTTCTGCTCTCCCTCTGCTGCGTGCCTCTCTTCTGCTCTCTTCCAGCCCGACAACCTAATCGAAATTAAAGCTGTCACGTAGCTACATCTCTTGAACACACACACTCTCACTCTCTGTGCCTGCGTTGAAGCCCATCTGATAATGGGATTTCTGAAAAGGATAGGAAGCATACTTGGGTTTCTGAAAGATGGTGCTCACGATGCTCACGATGAAGATGAAGACGCAGATGAGCATCATAACCGTGGGGATAAGGCAGAAACTCGTCGACCCACCGCAGGGTTTAGTGTAAAAGTTCCTGTTGCTGCTGCTGGAGCTTGCATGGGTCCCATTCTTACGCCCTGCGATCTCGGGGATGGCGGAGTTCAGGTTTTATTTCCCTCTAATCCTTCTCTCTGTTTCTCACATTTCTTTTTTGAATTTGTTGATTATTTTATTGTGTGCACTTAATTTCTGTGTTTGGTAACTTGGGGAGGGAGATGATATTCTCTCTCTCATCTTGGTTTCTGAAGGTTGATTATTGGATGGATTAATAATGGGAGAATTTGGAATGTCTATTACTGGTTTCCTTGATTTAGGGCATTGGCAGTTAAACCATAGGAATGATTTCTGCAAGAACAACACGCTCTTTTGTTGACTTCACATGAAAACAACTTTAATATTATTCTAATTCGTCCAAGCTTCCTTCTACTGTAGCATCACTAATGAACAAGTCAACAAACATTAATTTCCAAAGACAAAAGAGGATAAAAGATAGTAATGATAGAGGCGTTTCATTTAGGATGCGTGATGATGCACACCTTTTTGATCGTCAATAATCGCTTAAATAATAAACTTAGAAAATATTACTGTTGAGTTGGGTACCAGTCTACGATTGAAGTGCATTTTGTGAAAATCTGCTACAAAATGCAAAATAGTGTTACTTCACGAGAAGAAAATACTGTGCCTTCAATGAGTGAGTAAAATAGGTATTCACAATAGAAATGTGTTAGATAACATGCCAAAAGGATGAACTTGCTAAACCTTTTGTGAGATGTTTGATAAAAAAATTTGACTTAAATGTGGCTTCTTTAAAATGAAAATGGGAATTTGCCTTTGTTTGTTTTGGTGGGGGTGGTACATAGTTGTCAAGGCCCTGCCTAAGCACCTAGGCGCCCTTGTGACGCCTTGGCAAATCGGGCGCCTTGGTCGGCTAGACGCCCCATCAGGCCTCCAACGCCTTGGCGCCTTGACAACTATGGGTGGCATGATTGTGCTTGATGATCCCCCTCGCTCCAACCTTAAGCTTTGGTGTTGTTTCATGTAGTTCTCTGAGATTGACAAGGCATCCAGGTGGAGATTCCATAACCCCTAAAGCAATAGTGGACTTAAAGAAATTCTGTGTTGTGTTTTAGGATGTTTTGGGCTGCTACCTTGATCCAAATTGTCTTTAATTTGATGACTAGTCAATCTAGTTTAATCATAACTTCAAAATTTTTTTTTCTGGTTCTCCTTGACTTTCTTCATGTGTTTTAATTTTGGGAAAATATCCCTACAATGCCACTGCAGAGAGCCCTTCCCACACCCTCTCACATTCTGGTATTTTCTCTCTCCTCTTTGACATTTTTCCTTCTTTTCTGACCATGTGGGCCTCCTATTGGTGATACCGTTTCCCACGCCCCATTAGTGTGGCATGGGAAATTCCCCCCACATAGGCATTGTGGGAAACTTTTCCCTTTGATTTTTTATTCATAACATTTTTCTTCAACTTACAAAAACAGCTAAGCAATCATTTGTTACTGAAATATGGAATTGTAAATTTCTTATTGTAATGATAAGCGCAAACCTTGGTCAGATTCGACTACAAGTACTTACATCTTGCAATTGAAAGAAGAACATATACATCCTTTTCAAATATGTTGTCAATACAAGGCCACCCTTTGCTTCTAATGGGATCGTGATTATCTTACCAGAACTTGAGGAGTCCATTCAGGTTAGGAAGGTTTTTGTCTGACATTATGAAGATCATAACCCAGTCCTTTGTAATGATTTTACAATTTTGGTTGGGAAGCATCACCATCCTTGATGTCATGACACCTTGTAAGAAGGGATAGAAAAAGGGTTGACATCATTTGTAGTACGAGCTAAACAAAGGATCCCCCCACCCCCACCCCCCAACCCCAATGGATACTTTTGCTATTAATACAAGCTTCTATGGTAACAAGTGTATTAAAAATGAAAATGGTAAAGTAGGTATTTCTACCATGTTAAATGTATTAAAAGTGCAGACGGTAAAGTTCTAGTAAGGGATGAAGACATTAAGGAGAGATGGAAAGATTATATTTCTACAACATACTAAATGAAGACATCTCAAATAATAGTGTCCCAGAAGGCTGCATTAACTATCAAGACACCGTAGGTCGTAAAAATATACAAAAAATTAGGGTGTTAGAAGTAAAAGAAGCTTTAAGGAGGATGAATGTAGGAAAAACACCAAGTTTAGATAAGGTCTCAGTAGAAGTGTGGAAGAGCTTAGGAATCTGTGGATTATCTTGACTAACCAAGTGATGGCAAAGAGGGTTCAAGACAACTCAAATGGACAATCCCTCTTTGCTGCAGGATCTTATCACAGTCCAATCCAAATTTAACCTTTAACAACAAACAAGAGTGATTGAAACTGAACAAATAATTTCTCAACTTCAAATTTGACTGTAAGAATACTTCAAAATTTGGGATCTTTGATCCTTGGGATATGGGGAACAATACTCCAGAAGATGAGCTTGATCCAACGGGCGGGATCGAAACCAATCTTGCCCGTAGGTCTCAAATAGGTATTTTAAAAGAATCAGAATTATATAACAGTAAAAAAAAATTACTTATCTCATAATCCAGCTGTTGGAAGGTTTTCAAACTTGGATGGGAAGTATTCTAGGATGTGCTTGATAACATACCCAAATTTGAAGGTGATCCAACCATGGATGAAGACGTTATGAATTTTCGAAAAACCACTATCATTTGAAAATAGGACTGAACAAAATAGGAGTTTTGATTGAGTCTCACAACCAGTGAGACTCAACCAGAATTTTTTTAGTAAAAAAACTGTAACCAACTTTGCTACCAGCATCTTCTTCTTCTTTATTTATAATGCTAAAAAGAAATACAAAAGATAGAAGGACTGGTTCCTAGAATAAATGTCCAAAAATAAGATAGAGAAACTTTCCTTTTTAACTTTTAGGAAAGTTTCCAAAACAAATAACATTTGTGACTGACTCATATGATAACCAATCTTAGGAAACAAAATAAATTTAGGAAACAAAACTAATGAGTAATTTTAACGAAAAAAATCTAATTTTTTTTTTTTAATTTAGGAAGAAGACAAAACTTTCTAAAAATTCTGCTGGTGCTGTTCACATGAACAGTGCCATGAACGGTGTTTTGGCTTGACTTTTGGCTGGTTCCATGGACCAATGTCGGTTGGTCCTTATGTTGGTTCTTGGATTGATTCATGGCTGGTCTTTGGACTGCATCAACTCCCCCCACTTAAAATAAACTCATCCACGAGTTTTGTAATAGTGAAGAATCAATTCTGTGGGGTCGACATACATCTTTCTTGGATATTGGAAGTCTAGTTGTGCTTGAAAATTCGGAAGAAAATCTGCCACCTTGAATCCACTCTCTTCAAAATATTGGGGAGGTATCACAAGGTCAATATGTTCAATATCTTGAAAAGATTCAAACGTGCAAGAGGTATCCATGGGGATCACATGTAGCTCTTTGTCTTCTACAGTCGCTTTTTCAATGTCTATGACCTAATGATCACTGTGACTCTCATTATCAGTCAATGAAGCTGCACAAGAAAGATTAAGATCACATATATCCACCTCACTGACTTGAGTAAAATCATCCTCATTGTAACTGATGTGGTCTTCAACTACAACCTCTTCAATGCAAATTGCTACATTAGGAACATCAATGTTGGTCTCTCATTTGTCATCATGGATTTGTGAAACATGTTCTTTGTTTTCCTTAACTTCAGTCACTAATGCTCCTAGAACGATTGATGGTATTGGAATTTTCGTTGGTGGTGCAATTGTAGGTACCACTTTCACGTCAATATCGTTAGCGTTAGGTTTTTACCCTCACTAACTTGCGAACTAAATTTTATAGATGGTTGTATTAGGTTTTCTTCAGTTATACATGCCACTTGGTGGTAACTTTGTCGATGGAAGAGCCTTATTTGGATATGTTCAGGTACGTATTCTCTCGTTAATTCGTACTTCATATCTTCCCAAGTCCTAGGTTCTCGTCCTCGAACTCTGAGCTTCTGTTCATGGACTTTCCACTACTCACGGGCAGCTCCCAAAAGTTAGGATCATGCTAATTTTAATTTTTGTGGTTCGGGAAGATCGAACCAATCGAAATAATCATTCAGTGCACACAACCAGTCATGAAAGGCTTGTGGGTCTTGCCTACCATAGAAAATTTTTAAGTCTAGTACTTTATGTGAAATTTCATATCAAGAAAGTCTCCCACCGTACTCATCATCTGGTAGATCTTGATAGTCCTCTCTAGAGACTCTTTGGAGAGCCCTAGTATTAGGTCTTGGCACTAGGTTGGCCATAGGAGCTTCTCTTCTAGGGGCTTCTATTCTAGCCGGCCTAGGGTTAATTCTTTCGTCCAAATTATTTATTCTTCCGTCCATATTATCTAGCTTTGCATCTATTTTGGCCAACTGTTGGAGAACCAAATTAATAGGGTCATTGGGGTTATTGGATGGTTAGGAGAGTTAGAACTCTCCTCAGCCATGCTCTGATACCAAGTGATGGCAAAGAGGGTTCAAGACAACTCAAATGGACAATCCATCTTTGCTGCAGGATCTTATCACAAGTCTAATCCAAATTTGTCCTTTAACAATAAACAAGAGTGATTGAAATTGAACAAATAATTCCCCAACTTCAAATATGACTATAAGAATATTTCAAAATTTGGGATCCTTGATCCTTGAGATATGAGAACAATACTCCAGAAGATGAGCTTGATCCAACGGGCGGGATCGAAACCAATCTTGCCCGTAGGTCTCAAACATTTATTTTAACATAAGCAAAATTATATATACAGTAAAAAAAAAATTACTTATCTCATAATTCAGTTGTTGGAAGGTCTTCAAACTTGGAGGGGAAGTACTCTAGGATGTGCTTGATAACATACCCAAATTTGAAGGTGATCCAACCATGGATGAAGAAGTTATGAATTATGAAAAACCACTATCATTTGAAAACGGGATTGAACAGAATAGGAGTTTTGGTTGAGTCTCATAGCCAGTGAGATTCAACCATAATTTTTTTAATAAAAAACTCTGGCCAACTTTGCTGCCAAGATCTTCTTCTTCTTTTTTTTATAATGCCAAAAAGAAATACAAAAGATAGAAGGACTGGTTCCTAGAAGGAATTCCAAAAATAAAAAAGAGAAACTTCTCTTTATAATTTTTAGGAAAGTTTCCAAAACAAATAACATCTATGACTGACTCATATGATAACCAATCTTAGGAAATAAAACAAATTTAAGAAACAAAACTAATGACTAATTTTAAGGAAATAAATCTAATTTTTTTTTTGAATTTAGGAAGAAGACAACTTTCTAAAAATTCTGCTGGTACTGTTCACGTGAACAGTACCGTGAACAGTGTTTTGGCTTGGCTTTTGGCTGGTTCTATGGACCAATGTTGGCTGGTCCTTATGTTGGTTCTTAGACTGGTTCATGATTGGTCCTTGGACTGCATCACCAAACTATTCAATAAGATTATGAGCACAAGGAAAATGCCAGATGTATGGAGGAGAGACGTATTGGGATACTGATTTATAAAAATAAAGGTGATGTTTAGAGTTTATTTAGAGTTGCAATAACTACAAAGGCATAAAATCTATGAGTCATTACAAAGAAACTATAGGAGAGAGTTATTGAAACTCGCTTGAGTCAAGAAAGTCCTAATATAGAGAACCATTTTGGTTTTATGCTTAAGAAGATCCACGATAGAAGCTATGTACTCACTTATGAGACTCATGGAAAGATTTCGAGATGGCAAGAAGGATTTCTATATGGTCTTTATTGACTTAGATAAAGCTTATGACAAAGTCCTTAGAAATGTTGTCTTTCATTGCAATTTATGTTATGTGATATGTTATGGATGTGGTAATGTTATTAAAGTCTATGATGAGCACAGTTTTAGTTGGACTACTAGTCTCATTGGAATCTTGGTGTGTAGTACCTTGTGAGTTGTGACGCCACATGACCCAAGTAAGGTTGTGGGGGCATTACAGATCATGGTATCAGAGAAAAGAGGCTCATATTCGTATCTGCTTATAATGCAACTATGAATCTTATGGAGAGTTTGATCTTGGTTCTGGATGAACGTTGGCGGCATGCTTAAAACATGTCAGTCGAACAGGAAGTGGTGTTTCCAGTGGCGGATGGAGTCTGGTGGCTTAGGATACAATATGCATAAAATACCTAAGTTGTAACTAGTTAACTTAGGAGCATAAACAAATAATACATTTGTATTTGATTGGAGCAATTACCTATGAGAAATGAGCCTGATAGTTTTATGTCTTATGATTCACAGATGCCACTAGGAGGAGACCTCAGGCTCATACACATTCACCACCAGTCTCCATCACGATAGACTGGATTTACCTTCACCACCACCGATGCCCGGAGTTCCAGGTTGGACTCTGTAGGAGTTTATAGGTGCCTTTGCATCCTTCATGGGATATATGCAGCAGCAGGCTGCAGGAGTATTATCTACTGGTCAGACCTCCCGTTTTGATCAGATGGGAGAGTTATAAGGGTTCTGGAGAGGTTTCATAGGCAGAAACCCTAGAATTTCAGAGGAACAATTGTGGAGCCTCTGCACGCTGCAGAGTGGCTTCGCAGTGTAGAGAAGATTTTCCATGTCATGGGCTGCACTGACGCCCAGAAGGTGACATGTGCCACTCATGTTTGTCACGGGGAAGCAGATGTGTGTGGTGGCGAGCGACGAGGAGAGTTTTGGAGTCTGATGGACATGTTCTGACATTGACGAAGTTTATATCTGCCTTTGAGCAGGCGTACTTTCCAGCCAGTTTCAGGTGCATGAAGCAAGCTGAGTTTTTGCGTTTGATTTTGGGGTCTCTCACACTACAAGATTCTGTGACAAAGTTTGACGAGCTGTCACAATTTTCCCCTCATGTGGTGGCAACAGATGACCAATGGGCACGACAGTTCGAGGAGGGTTTGAGAGACGAGATCCGGGGAAGTGTCTCTATGTTTCAGCTACTCACATATGCTGAAGTATTGGAGAAGGGGAAGATTCTGGATGCATGCCATAGTGGAGGAGCTCGTTCTAGTGACAAAGCTCGAGGGAAGAGGTCCATGGCGGATTAACATTCAAAGCAACCTCAGAATTACCAAAAGGGGACAGATGGACAACATCAACATGATATACTAGCATGCATTACATGTGGGAAAAGACATAGGGGAGTTTGTAGAGTTGTCAAGGATGCGTGCTTCCAGTGTGGAGGCAAGGGTCACATGGCTTGGGTTGTGCCACATCTAGAGAAGACCAGACTGGACAGCAGATGGTAGCATCACCTGCTCAGCCTCCTCCTCAAAGATAGACACCACCGCAGTAGCAGCAGCCACAGAGGCAGTAGGCACCTGTGGGTCAGAGGCCTAGAGGCCAGGCTTGTGTTTTCGCATTGCTACGGAGGAGGTTGAGGAGTGTCCATCAGTTGTGGCAGGTAACAGTTTATTTAAGATGTTTATTAATTGGTTGGAATGATTTATTTGTATAAATACATGTTTTGAATCTACCTCAGATTATGGTATTATTATAAAGTTAAAAAGTATGTTAGTAATTAATTTTCAGGCTTCGTGTCTGTTCTCGGCAAGCCTGCATTTGTACTCTTTGACTTAAGAGCTACGTATTCCTTCGTGTCAAAGTCATTCGCGAAGAGGTTAAAGATCAGACCTAATCAGTTAAGGAGCCATTTAATGGTGACCTTACCTTTAGGAAAATTCTTAATGGCTAGTATAGTGTTTAGAGCATGTGATATAGAGATTGTAGGTAGAAATCTTCCAGGAGATTTGATCTTGCTGAAGATGAAAGACTTCAATTTGATACTGGGTATGGATTGGTTGTCTACTCACCATGCCAGTATTCATTGCTTTGAGAAAGGTGATATTTAGACCTCAAGGAGATTCAAAATTTAAATACTTAGCTGTGAGGAGTAGAGTGACAGCTACAGTGCCCTTGATATCAGCAGTTAAAGCGATGAAGCTTTTACCCATGGATGCCATGGTTATTTGGCTTTAGTTATGGATGTATCCAAGGAAAAGCCCAAGATGGAAGATTTGGAAGTAGTAAAGGACTACCCAGATGTATTTTCTGAGGATCTGATACGATTACCACCAGATAGGGAGATAGAGTTATCCATTGATCTTATCCCTGGTATGGTACACTCTCAAAGGCACCGTATAGGATGCACCATCAAAGCTTATGGAACTGAAGGAGCAGTTGCAAGAGTTTTTGGATAAACGGTTTATATGCCCCAATGTGTGTCCATGGGGAGCACTAATCCTGTTTGTAAAGAAGAAGGATGGGACTCTAAGGCTTTATATTGATTATAGAGAATTGAACAGAGTCATAGTTGTCAAGGCGTTGCCTAGGTGTTCGGGCGGTCATATACAAGCTAGGCGATGAATCGCCTTATGATTGTTCAAAGGGCTACGCCTAGGCCTAGGTGTCGCCTAGGTCGCCCAGGTCACTTCGGCATCACCTTGGACACCTTATTGCTGATGTGTAGGTAAATCATTAATTAAATGGAAAATTTTATATACCTCCCTTAAGGTTTCCGCTTACCCGCAATTCAACCCTCCTCCATTATCAGTCACATGTTGTTAAGTTTTCTAATTGAAAAGGTGAAAAAAGTTTTTTCCCTTATACTAAAAACCAGTCCGAAAGTACATTATAGTCTTGCTCTTGCACTCTTGTTTCTTACATGTATACTATTATGTTCTAACTTCTTAGTTTATTGATTTGTGCTTTTTTGTTTTTAATAAATATGCTTCTTTATGTCTTATAGTTTATCCATAATTTGTTGGTTTTCTCATATTAATTAAGTTATGCCTTAAATGTTGATTCTTTATGTAGCATACTATATATATATATATATATATATATATATATAAACATTAATATAGCATTGATATCTTAGAAATAAAAAAAAAATGCATTGGGAATGCCTTGGTTGCCTAGGCAACGCCTAGGCGCCTAGGATGACCTCAAATGCCTTGGGTCACCTTGTTGCCTTGACAACTATGAACAGAGTTATTATCAAGAATAGATATCCTCTACGATGCATTGATGATTTATTTTGACCAATTGCAAGGGGCAGCAGTGTTTTCAAAGATAGATTTGAGATTAGGATATCATCAGTTGAATGTGAAGGAGAGTGATGTACCAAAGATGGCATTCAAGACACGCTATGGTCATTATGAATTTCTGGTCATATGCCGTTTGGATTGACCAATCCACCGGCTGCATTCATGGATCTTATGAACGGAGTCTTTTAACGATTATTTGGACCAGTTTGTGATTGTATACATAGATGATATTTTGATATATTCAAAGAGTGCAACAGATCATGTACAACAACTCAACTTGGTATTGCAAAGATTGGGAGAGAAACAGCTTTATGCTAAGTTCCCAAAGTGTGAATTTTGGCTTGATAGAGTGGTCTTTTTGGGCCATGTGATTTTAGCAGAAGGCATTTTAGTGGATCCATGAAAGGTACAAATAGTTCTTGATTGGGCCAGACCTACAAATGTGGCTGAAGTCAGAAGTTTGTTGTGTCTTGCAGGATATTGTAGGAGATTCATTGAAAATTTTGCAAGAATAACAACACCCTTGATCAGATTGACTAGAAAGGAAGTGAAGTTTCTATGGACTGATGAATGTGAACAGAGCTTCCAAGAAATTGAAACAGAAAATGATCACTGCTCTGGTCTTAACTATCCCATCTGGATCAAGAGTAATGACAATATATAGTGATGCGTCTCTTAAAGGACTTGGTTGTGTCCATATGTAGAATGGTAAAGTGGTTGCTTATGCTTCAAGGCAATTGAAGAATTATGAGAAAAACAATCCAACTCATGATTTGGAGTTAGCAACAATTGTCTTTGCATTAAAGATATGGAGACATTATCTATATGGAGAAAAATGTGAAATTTACACAGGCCACAAGAGTTTGAAGTACTTTTTCACTCAGAAAGAGTTGAATATGAGACAAGGAGGTAAGGATTATGATTGCAAAATCAACTACCGTCCAGGAAAAGCTAATGTAGTAACAGATGCTCTGAGTAGAAAGACAAGGGAATTTCTCGTAGCATCTTTGACAAGTAATCAACATATATGTGCTAATGCAACGGGACTTGATCTTGAGTCAGTTTTGGGAAATATCACTTCATTGTTGGCAGCTTTGACTGTCCAACCTTCTATTCTTGAGTAAATTAAGTCAGCTCAAACTTCAGATGCTTACTTGCAAAAAATATAAAGAAGTGCAAGCTAAGAATAGGACTGATTTTGAAGTGCATGATGATGGAACTGTTAGGTTCCGAGGCAGAATCTGTGTACCAGATCTGGAAGATCTGAAACAAAAGATATTGAAAGAAGCGCACTCTACCTTGTATTCTGTACATCCGGGAGGCACAAAGATGTACAAGAACGTAAAGGAACACTTTAGGTGGAACAACATGAAAAGAGACATTTCTGGTTTTGTGATGTTTGACATTTTAGTGGGTGAAAGCTGAGCATCAGAATCCCTCAGGTTTGCTACAGCCATTGGCTATACTAGAATGGAAATATGAGCATGTTACCATGGATTTTGTCACTTCCTTATCCAGAACATTGAAAGGGTATGAAGCTGTCTGGGTTATAGTTGACAGGTTGACGAAATCTGCACACTTCCTCCCTGTGAAGTTGTCCTTTTCATCAGAGAAGTTGATACAAATGTATATTGATGATATAATTAGACTCCATGGCATGCCACTGACAATAATGTCAGATAGGGATCCAAGATTTTCTTCCCACTTTTGGTAGAGTTTGCAACGGGCATTGGTGAAACAGCTAGATTTCAGTACTACCTTCCATCCTCAGATTGATGGGCGCTCAGAGAGAACTATACAAATACTAGAGGTTATGCTGAGAGCTTGTGCCTTAGACTTCAAGGGTAGTTGGAAGATCATATCAAGTTAGTGGAGTTTGCCTACAACAATAGTTACCAATCTACTATAGGCATGGCTCCCGATGAGGCATTATATAGCAGAAAATATCGGTCAACTATTTGCTGGTATGATGTGAGAGAACGTCAACTTATGGGACCAGATTTGGTACAGAAAACAAGTGAGAAGATTGAGCTTATACAGAAAAGAATCCAAGCAGCCCAGCGTTGCCAAAAGAGTTATACAGATGATAGAAGAAAAGACTTGGAGTTTACCATGGTTGACTAGGTTTTCTTGAAAGTTGCTCTAATGAGAGGAGTTATGAGGGTTGGAAAGAAAGGGAAATTGAGCCCAAGATTCGTTGGACCCTTTGAAATTTTGGATAGAGTTGGGTTAGTTGCTTATAGAGTTGCACTACCGCCAGCCTTATCCGGTGTGCATAATGTTTTCCATGTCTCCATGTTGAAGAAATATAGTAGAGATATCTCTCATGTGTTGCAGTATGAACCTTTAGAGTTGAGAGATGATCTGTCCTATAATGAAGCACCTATTCGGATTGAGGACCGAAAGGAGCAGAAATTGAGAAACCTAGTGATTGCATTTGCCACAGTTCATTGGAAGAATCACTCAATTGATGAAGCAATTTGGGAACGTGAGGAGGATATACGTTCTAGTTATCCTCATCTCTTTGAAACTCAAGGCATGTAATTTTTGAGGATGAATTTTTTTTTTTTACTTGGGGGGGGGGGTTTACACCTCAGCAATCTGAGGCATTGGACTAAGTTAAAATTTTCCTTCTTAACAGAGGAATTGTAGGAGGATTGATGTGAGAAAGGCAAATTTTGTAATTTTGCCCTCTACTTAGGCAAGTCTTCTTATGTAAATTAGTGTGTGTGGAAATTATGTTTTATGTCTAATATATGATAGTGTGTTGAATGCATTGCTGATCTTATATGCCATGTTGAAATGTATAACACAGAATATGTGCCTTATAACAAAATTTGTAAATTAATTGTAGCTCATGTGCATGAGTGAGCCATGTAGCCTAGTGGCTTGGTTTTGGTTTAGTGAATGAGAGGTCTTGAGTTCAAACTTAGGCATAGAAATGATATTGGCAACATTTTTGGTGCATGCTAGTGTTGGACTCCAATTGCCTTTGTGGCAGCCAGATGGCACTATGAAATGACTGCATAGGAAGGAGACTTAGTGGAATGGTTAGTAAGCAAAGGGGTTTATGTGGCAGCTCACAATTAGTCAATGTACTTACATGAGTTTTGATTGGCTAAGCTATGTTGTAATTTGGGGACCAATTGAAGGGTATGTTAGACAAAGGGCTTTTTGAGGGTACCATTAAGTGATGGCTGTACCTTCCATGCAAGCACATGCAAAATGGGGATAAAACGGTATTCAGGTCTTTTAAACATTTTATGGGTACCCTAGAAGTATGGGCCTAGAAGTATGGGTTAAAAACCCGTGGCAACCTTTTGAGAGAGTTGCTTGAGGGTATAATGGACATTGCATAGATCATGAGGAAATCAAAACAAAAAAGAAATATAAATGATCATGAGAGAGTGAGTGTTCATGTTTGCTGTTAAGCTGAAACAGCAAAAAGAAGAGATCGGGGAGCTTGTTCTTGAGCTGAAATAGAAATATGAAAGGAGAGTGTGATCTTGCTGCAAATGAGTAGTGAACAACATTGAGTTGGGGGAAATACTTCCTGTAGCTGAGAGATTTGAACCAAAGAGGGAACATCAGATTTCATGGAAGCTTAGGGAGAGAGGAGTTGCAGAATTTTTGGGAAGAAAGGACCTGCAATCGGTTTATAGTTTCTATTACAGCTTGTTAGTGAGCTGCATTTTGTGATGAAGAGCCCCTATTGAGGTTTTGGTTCCTTTCTTTTATTTGAGCTTATGGACCCATGCATGTTACTATCCCATGAGGTGCTGCAAGTTGCAGACCATTAGATGTCCTCTAATGGCAGCATTGCATGAAGGAAGATGATTATAAATTAGGTTTAAATAATGGTTCGGAAGAATGGTATAACCCTTGGCATATGTTAAAAATGAAATTTAGAACCTTAGAATGGAGTTCTGAGATCCTGGGGATGAGTGAAGAGAGAAAGCTTCTCTTCACCCAACCCAGCTATGATTTTAGCAGACATGTTTCTGTTTCGACCTGATCGGTCGATGTACCTGAGCTTAAAATGAACCTAACATTCAGTGAATGTTATAGGTGATAAATTGTGAATTGAGCTAAACCTACAAGAAGGAATTATTTTCAGCAATAAAAGAGAAAGAGGTGAGGGAACCCATACCTATTGTGGTGTGTGCCTATGAATGTTGTGTGATAAGTGAATGGTGTTATATTCCTGTTAATTTCTATGTAGTTATAACTGTTCATGCTTGAGAAGTTAAAGATTAATGAATAGCTGCATTATATATGTTTGGATTCTATGAACAGAAATGAAAGTAGGATTGCATGACATGTACAGCAATGAATGAATGTTATGAATGTTACGGATATAAAGGAAATGATAAGGAACCTACTGCGAGGCAAAGGCTCAAGTGTGAGCCAACCCTAGAAGGGGTACAAAAGGCAAGACCTGTGATACCGGTGAGTCTGGAGTACACAAGTAAGAAAGAACAGAATGACAGAGAATTCATTGTGAGGCCAAAGCCAAGGTGAGGCAACACCAGTGTAGGTACGAAGGGTGAGATCCGGCATTGCTGGTGAGCTTGTAGTACAAAAAAGTAAAGAAAAGGGAAACCACTTGAGGCAAAAGTCATAGGGTGATCCAAGATCAATGGGGTGTCAAAGACTAGACCTGGCATACCAATGACGGTGAGTCTGAGATGCTAACCCAATAGTTCGGCAATGTAAGGTGCTAAGGACAAGACCTGGCACACCGGTGATTATTCTGTAACTGATTAATAGCTGTCTAGATGTTGAGCAACATTATCTGAAAGTGTTTTGGTCCATCCTGCATTAAGGGGTGTATAGGTAGACTGTAGGTTAGGAAAAAATTGTTTTGTAGAAAATTTTTGAGCAATAGTGGTTAAGGTATATGTTCATTAGGGTTGTAGGCTTTTTTTTTTTATATTTTTTTTTTAATTTTTTTTTTTGGTTTGTGCATCAAAGATTGCTCAAGTCATCTCACTCTAGATAAAATTGCAATACTTTTTTTGGCTTCAGAGATGATGCATAATCCAATCACTTTCATATGTATAAAGTACCAGATCTGGGGTACATTTTATGGAGTGAGTATTAGGACTGCAATTTTGGTAACATCAGAGTAGAAATAATTGACTGGTGGAAATGGACGACCCATAGATACCAGGGAAGGATTGTTTCTGTTACCTTGATCTGTAGGTACCATAGAAGGATTTCTGTAGCCGGTATTCAATAACAAGGTGTTTTTTGGGTCCTCTATTTGACAAGAAAATAAGCAAGGCCGGAGGCCCTTTATATTGTACAAGCCCAAAGGCTCGGAGTGTGGGAAATTTTATTCCATCATTAGTTAAAGGATTGAAATTCATGTCTATCAAACTAGAGCTGGGTGAATGAAGTGCAGAGGTGATTTTGGTGTACTCTGTTTTACTCTTTCTGCCTTATGAGGTGAGCTTAGGCCTGAGATGTGAGATGTGGATGTTGAGATAGATGAGTGTCTAGATGAGGGTGTGGATTGAAGTGCTGGTATAAGCCTTTATTCCCTACACGTTGACTGATCATGGGTAGGCAACCTTGGTAGTTTGTGTAAAGCTTAGATGAGTGGGGTTAAGACCTCTTTATTTCATTTGTGATTGTTCTGTTTGTGCTGAAATGTTGTTTGGTGGAGACCCTGTACTGTGATCCACTGACTTGAACAAATTGGGGACATGGAATAAGATGGTCATGGAATTACTCACTGTACGCTGAGAAAATAAACTCCTAGCAGCCTGGATATGGACTTCGGTAACAGCCTATGGTATCCACATAATAACAGTGACTGGAAAATTCTCTGTTTCTGTTCTCTTCTATGGATTAATCGGTGAAGATGGAGAAGCCATGTCTTGCTGCCTGATTTCTGCCATGTGGTTCAATCCGAGCCATTGAATGGAAGGGGACACCCTTTAATGGTCACATGCCAAATTTGGGCCCTAATTCCATGGTATGACTACTGTGCCTTGCACACGTTGCCATTGTTTATCTGATGGTCTGAAATTCATATATATATATATATATATATATATATATATATATACATAGTTTTTAACTATTTCTCTTTGCTTTATTTTGACACGTGGCAGAGTATATTCGTACATGTGGTATTGTACATTTATATTCAAATTTGACATGTGAGCAGGGAAGGGTGGAGCCCACCTCTCAGCAAGATTTAGGCCCCAACCATCCTGCGATGTGGCTGAAATCAAGGGGATGAATTACGTTGGAAGGCAAAACCGTGTTGTACATCGTCTTTACTAAACATGATAACCAAAAATGTATTGAACACAGTAAACATTAATCACTCGTCAGGAGGTTGGGGGGTTGGTGACAGAACACAGTACTGAACACTTCTTAATCTTACACTGAATTGGTTGTTTAAGGATACCGTTTCTGGGTTTCTTATTATATTTCTTGTTTTGTCATGTTCAAGGAATTTAATTTTTCCTGTTAGCGACAAAGATGCATAATTTGTGTTATACAATTATTGTTGTAAGGAACCTTCATATTTCCCTTTACGTTCAGGGCTTGAGATGGTTTGCAAAACGGCTACGAATTGATGAAGATGGGGATATTGCTGAGGAGTTCCTTGAGGAGGTTTTACCTGGAATGCCATCTGGTATGGATGACCATAAATCCTTGCCAAAATTTGTGGTGAAGTACAATACTCGACCGGCTAAAGTGAGGAATCACGTAGTATCCACTGATGGAAGAATAATCCATTGTGTGGAGTTCCAGAACAGACTGTTGTGGGTGTAGATACTGTCAGCACGACAATCAGCTTCTTATTGGGGGATAAGATCGCATCTGGTCAGTATGGAACACCAGAGGCCTAATTCATGTTTTCGTTTTAGATCTTTAATTTTTGAAGTGTTTGTTTCTATTGATTATGTTTCTTAGGACATTGGGATTTGTATTAGATATGTATGATCATAACAGGATTGGTAGTTTGACTCATAAACTAATGTAGAACAGTGTTCCTAATTATATGGCTAGGAACCAATAACTGACAATGTTGCACAGAAATTCCTCAAGCATTGAAAATAGACAGGTGATCATTCACATGTATTGACGGGAGAAGAAGAGATAAGAAGAAAAGATAGAACCATGGGCCTCTCACCCTTGGTTTGTTGGATCCGCATACTCTCCTCCCAGCACTGGGAGGACAGCGGCAACCTTATCCGGATGGCCGACACGTGGTTCTCGGTGAATCCGAGACCCACGTTCGAGCCGACAAGCCAAGCAAGCCAATAGGGGGTGTCGGCTCGACCGTGGGTCTCAGATTCACTCGAGAGCCACGTGTCGGCCATCCCGGTAAGGTTGCCGCGTCCTCCTAGAACCACTGGGAGGAGACGATGTGAATCCTGGTTTACTTGAATCTCACAACCCATGGTCTCACAGTCCATTCTTGCACTTGACAACCCTTTTCTGAACTCTCCACCATCTTGCGTTAAGCCTTTACAGGATTTGAATAGATAGGACTATAGACAACTTTAATAATGGAAAGTATAACTAACAATGGAAACTAATCAACTGGGAAAGTAGCTATAAATGAAAACCGAAATACAATGGAAATAAAATCCTACTATTACAATCTACTAAATTGATAGCATCCTTCCATGAACACATCTGTTACAACTCAAGCCCAAGGGAGAGTCCAACCCAAAAGACTAGTCTATTAGGTGGGAGAACCCCAAGACTTAAGAACCATACTTGGTAGGTATGTGATTCCAATGTGGGATCATAACATTGCTACTCCCTTTTCAAAGCCGACGCCCACGTCGGCCCACTCTAGAGTGCTCACTGTGGACGATTTTCACTCTGCTTCACCAGGTAGCCCTTTTTCAGGTCGCTCCTTCTCTAGGTCGTCCCTCCCGTAGCATCAGCCTCTCAATGAAAGCATCAAATGTTACAACTCAAATCCAAGGGAGAGTCCAACCCAAAAGACTAGTCTATTAGGTGGGAAAACCCCAAGACTTAAGAACCATACTTAGTAGGTATGAGATTCCAATGTGGGATCATAACATCCTTCCAAATTTGTATTTATTTCCATATCTTAGTGCAATTAGCTAGTTGTTGAATTAAGCATTGTTACAAAATTAGAAACTTCAAACTCTTGCAGATCTATCTATCAAGGCTTGCTGCTGAGGCTAGAGCTGCATAGTTGGTTTCCTGGACTGGCTGAATATGGTCCGCTGCTGACATGGGATCGTAGGCTGCTGAATCTGACCCACGGATTGGTCCTTTTTCTTTCCTTGTGGCGTGGTTGTACTGCATCATAAACAGAACTGGATTTGCCATTTACAATGATCTGTACAATTTTCATGCACATGAACACACTAAAATGTGAATACAGAGATGAATTTGCTTGTAAATTCACCTATCTAAGCAGGATCCAAGAATTCTCTACACTCAAGAACGCTTCATGTACTGCTCTTATGTTGGTAGTCTATGCTTCATCTACAGTTTTTATGTGGGAAATTAGTTCCAGTAGGCAGCCCAAGAAGGATGCCGATACCGATACTGGACCGATCTCAATATCGATCCAACACCGATTACTAAACAGTGGTTCCTACAATTTCACTTTGCCTCTGGATCCGATCTGGGTATAGATTAGAAATGCGACCTTGGAGAGAGAGAGAGAGAACCCAGAAACGAAACTACCAGTGTCAAACTGAAAAAAGGATCCATTACCGTTTTAGAAAGAACATGTACATGGGTTGATGGACAGACCACCAAAACAAAACAAAATAAAACAAAAGAAGAAGACATGGAGACAAGTTGATAATATCACAACATCACAAACACAAGTTGTGGTTTTCAGGCAAAAAAAAAAAAAAAAAAAAAAAAAAGCTTATTATAATGCTACAGATATTTGGTTGTGGAAGGGTGTCCAGCAACAGGTCGAGTGGGATCCATGGCATCATTCATCGGAGCCGCCCTTCCAGTGGTGTTGCCACCCATGAGATGTTCCCCACCAGGCGTCGGAATCGGATACTCATATTGTTCATGCTGGTAGAGGTGATGGTGGACGTGATGAGGTTGCTGCCCTCCAGTGGTGGCGCCGACCATGGGATACTCTCCGCCGGGCGTAGGAATTGGATACTTATGGTCCTTATGCTGCTGATCATGACCGTAAAGGTGCGGTTGTTGCTTTGCATCCAATCTGTCCACCTGTTGTCCAGCAACAGCGCGAGTGGGACCACCAGTCATTGGAGTTGCCCCTGCAGTGGTGGCGCCACCCATGGGATACTCCCCACCGGGCGTTGGGATAGCATACTGATATTGACCGTGCTGCTGGTGTTGATGGTGGCCGTAAAGGTGAGAGTGCTGCTTCGCGTCCAGTTTGTCGGCCTTGTGCCGGGCTTTCTCTACATGAAACTCCATCTTTGCCTGCGCTTCTTTGGCTTTCCTTCTCTCATGTGCTATCTCCCTCTCCTCTGGCGTTCTCTCTGCTGCCTTCTCTATCTGCAATCAATACCAGTTAGAGAGAGAGAGAAAGAAAGAGAAGTTACCTTCAAATACCAGGAAGAGAGAGAAGTTACCTTCTCGTCACTCGAGCAATGTTGGCTTGCTTCTTAGCAGCACTGGCTATGTTACTCGTTGTCTCCTTCATTGGCTGCATTTTCGATCTTTCTTTCTTTCCCTCTCTCTCACGCACTCTTTATAGCCAAAATGGACGGCGGCTGCTAGACTTTGTCACATGCTTCCACGTGGTGGTATGACGTGTGCACAATAACTCAGTTTCTATCCTTTCTACTAGTACCACCTAGTAAAGATAAACATGTTCTTCATCTCATTTTCAGTTATGATTTGATCAGCAAGCCGATAACTATGGCCACATCACCCTTATCTTCGATTTTTTTTTATTTTGATAAGAAAAACTTTTATTTTCTAGATAACAAAAATAATGTTATGTAGAAAATATAACTTTAAGAATGTTGGAATTAATGTGGGTTTAATTAATTACATAACTAAGTATTTAGTGAGAGTCCAATTGATACGGTAAGATCAATTTGGTAACCTTAATTCTCTTGTGGGAAGGTATTAGGGTTATGACAGTATTTTATAAATACTGAATCATTAGTCCACACAACGATCGGTCTATCTCTTTTTATGCATCCACATGCAAGAGACCAAAGGGATCTCAAATGGTTCGTGGAAGACTTAGATTAGAGCATTCTAGGCTATATGGAAAATGAAAAAACGGACGAAAATCAATCTTCAGCAAATGATATGTCTTTTATCTCTTTCAATTCCTTTGTGTTTTAGTGTCATGTGTGGTGAATAGTTAAGATTCATGGGAACAAGATCTCCATGAGAATAGCCATAACAAAGAATAAAAATTAATAGTTGGTATCAGAGCCTTTTACACAGACCTAGATTGATGGTTTATGAATAGAATGCCATACCCTAGAAAATTGGATTTGAGATTGGGATTTTTCTCCCTATTTCAAACGGAGTTGTCAAAGATTCGTCTTTCGTCGAACCTTCCGATGTCAAAATATAGTCAAATTACATATCAAATCGAAGGTTTCGACGAGATGTTCACGGCGACATAAAAATCGCTGGCATCTGATACCGGAATGCCCTCAAGTGCCTCCTGAAGCAGAGAGTGAGATACACTCTCTGGTGGAAAAAAAAAAAGTCGGCGGCCGACTTGGAAACCCTAGCGAGTTGACTCACCAAGTTGGCTTGGACCAAGCGAGTCCACCCACACCAGGTCAACTCAGATAGCCCAAACCCGGATGTATACCCGAATACCCTATATTGGCTACCCAATGGGTCGACCCGGATATCCGACCCAATAACTCGAATGGATACTTGAATACCCTATATTGGCAATCCAATGGGCTTACCCAATAACCCAGATGGGTCAACTTGGCAACCTAGAATTCTGGCCCAGTTACTTGGAAGTTTAAACCAGGTTGGACCAAAGCTTGGATTGATGACCAACTCGGTGGGTTATGGTGAGCTAGGCCAGATGGTCCGATTTGATTTAATAGAAATAAAAAAAAATATATTCGATTCGGTCAAAACTGAACCGACTTAGATAGGACCAAACCAACCCAGTTTTGGTTTAGACTAAGGGTGTCAACGGGCCGGTCTGGGCCGGTCTGGGCCGGTTTCGATCCGAGCTGAATCGGTGTCGGATTTTATAAGCCCAGCCCAAAACATGTCCATTAAGAGTTCGGGCTGGGTTGGCTGGACACAATAACTATCGAGCTGGTCCGGTGTCGGTTTGTTATCGGGCTGGGCTTATTGAGGTGATTTTGGGCTGGTTCGGTCCGGACCGGGCTTATCAAGCTTATCGGGCCTATTTTATATGTAAGATATATAGCCGATTTTATTATTTCTATCTATAAAATTAGCATCGTGAAGATGAACTAGGCGGTTATTAGTGCGCATTGGCTTTGGCTGTTGTCGCTTTTCCTTGCCAATGCATCTGCAAAACGATTGTAATCTCTCTGGTAGTAGTCGAATGAGATGCTTTGAAATTCCCCGTTCTCTCCCCCGATCGAGATATCCTCCGTTTCGCCTAATAAAGCAATAAATATTGATTGAACCATTCCTTCTATATGCATGTAATTCAGTAAATTGTAACAATTAGCATATTCTTTTCAACTATAGATTCATATAATCTTTCGGATCAAGAAGTGAACTATAACAGTGTAATTTAATCCATCAAAATTTAAAATCATTAAAATTAAGAAACTGGGCCCGGATGGACCTTACCGGTGTTCGGGTTAGGTATTATTGGTTCTGGCTAGTTCGGGCTTCTTAACGGGCTGGTCCGGTCTGGTTTCGGTTTGGGCTGGTCCGGTCTGGTTTCGGTTTGGACTGAAACGGTGTCGGGCTTTACAAGCCGAGACCGAAACCTGTCCATTAAGGTTCGGTCCGGACTGGGTTCGGGTTATATTGGGCCGGTTCGGTCCGTGCTACCGGGTCGGGCCCATTTTTGACACCCTTAGTTCAAACTGTGGTTTGGCCTGGTCCAAGGCCTATGGGCCGTTTGCGTTGTAGTTTTTTAAATGCATTCACAATCCGACATTAAAATGCGATAGTGGGCCCTATGAAGGTCGGATTGACCTCTGGTTTATTCCATTGGATTCGTTTTTTAGTGCTCTTCAATCTGACATGTATATTGTTACATTTTGGTACATTTGGGATATGCGTTTTTACAAAATAACGCCCTTTGGGAACCCAATTTGCAGTTTTTCTATAGTGTTTTCTTAAAATTCTTATACCATGTTGATTGTTGAGCTGTTGAGCTGTTGCGCATGGTTATTTGAATGTTTATAGTCATAAATTTGTATTTTAAAACATTTATGGTTAAATAAATATCTCACATGAGCTACAGGTTGGGATTTGTTCATATCATGGTGGAACCTTGTGTGACCACCAAAGTGACAATTTTGTTTCATTATGATATGTTCAAATTCAAGTGTCTATAATTGTAAATGCCTAAGAAATGATAGTGGTCACCCAAAGGTGACATTGTCCGAGTTTATTCAAATTAGGGTTTTATAGATATTGTGTAAGGATTTCATGGGACCACCAATGTAGCACACTTGGTTCTATCATAATATGCTTAAATCTGATATTTGTGCATTTACGTACAAACTACAAGAAAGATGAGAGTGCTCATCCAAAGGTGACAATCTCGACAATTTCTATTTTTGTGGATGCAGCAAATAGTGGCATTATTCACCCAAAGGTGGCTTTGTCAAATAACTTGAATACTCATGCACATGGTTGAAGAATCTTGGCTTTAGGGGTTGCATCCACTCAAAGGTGGTGGGATTTTCGAGAGTCATTATCTCTTCGAAGTTGCATAGTTATTGAGAGGACGTATGTATATATTGTCCCAAATGATGTATGTGTAGTTCGGTTGATTTTTCAAAGATATAAATTGGCTTGCACATGTCATGGATATATATTTGCTAACTTATTTTATTTATAAAAGTAGATGTAATGGCATGCTGCTTAAAACATGTTTAATAAGCACGATTTTACCCCTTGAAGAGAGAACTTTGGCCTTCCAACCTTCTTCTGAATTTTTTCAATAAGATCTGTAAAATATTCATAACGAGCACGTCCTTTGAAGATTATAGCTCCTAAGTAAAACAAAGGGAGTTTTTTTCCGTTGGAAGCCTGCGCTGTACTGAATGATAGACGCTCTATTAATCGTAGACTTGCAATTATTTGCATTGTAATATAATTGTGCATATGTAATAATTAAATACCTCAAGATGCCTGTTATTGCAGCCAATTTTATGAATTGTCATGGAAATTGAAAGCTAGTCTAGGGTTATTTAACCTAGATGGACTTAGCAGAAATTATATTCTGATCCTTAGGGGTGTTCAGTCTCTATGATCAGATAAAGCAATGTTCAGATAGGAAATATTGAAAAAGGATATTCTCAGTGAAATCCAAAGAAGGTTTGATATCTCAAGGGGCGAAGAGATGTTTTATTACCCTAGACCATTAGTACCAGTTTTGATGATAATGGATAGTAATGAAGTGTGAGGAAGCACAAGGTAGAGCTGTCAATTATTAATGATAAGCTCAAGGATAAGTGAACATCTGTAGGTAATTCATTAAAACCTCTGTAGGTGACACTTTAGACTTTCATTTCATCATAAGAACTGTATAGTCAGATCCTGGTGGCCTATAACACCCAAAAGAAATAGTGGACCTAAAATGAAAGAACTAAAGATGGAAGTTCAAAGAAAAGAAAAAAATGTAAATGCCAATGTCATAGTGCATAAGACAATGTCATAGTGCATAAGACATATCCAAACAAAGGCAAGGTCTAAAAGGGATAAAAAAAAACTTATAGAAAGAAATACATTTTCTCATGCAATAGTCAGAAACTTTACAAAGAATTGGATATTAAGAAACTGCAAGATAAAATAGATATAAATAATATAAAATTTTTGTAGTGTGACTCAAAAATGACATGTGAAGAAAGGTTGTAAAGCTGGATAGACTTAAATGAATATGAATAAGGATTATGAAACTTCTGAGCGAGAAGACACAGTAGATTGGACACTTAAGCGTTAATCGTAGACCAAACTTATAACGAGTACCAAAACCTTTCATTTATTCTTTACAGTTTACCTATCTTTAGAAGTTAGACTGTATATTCTCATCTTCCACTCTGGTCATCGGCTTTTAGGACTATCGTTTAAAGAAAGATTGTAAATAATAATATTCTGAAAACCCCCCAAGGTTCATAACATGTATATATATGTGAGAATTACTTAAAGGGGAAGATGACAAGATTAAAGTACATGAAAGCTATTCACAACAAGAATTTATTGGATTGGGTGGACATCGAGATTTCATCTAGGACTTCTTGTCATAGTTTATTTCATGGGTGCTTTCCAAAATAATGAAAGGTAAGATGGATAAACATTTATTAAAGGAATTAAAATTGTCAGATCTGAATGAGAGGGTAAGTATTATGGGATATCAGGAGATACTGGTTTATTCCTTGGTAATTTTGAGCAAGTGTTTACAAGAGCTTGAGATTGTATTTGATCCTGTAGGAAAAAAAATTGATACTACAGTCTATATTATTAATAGGGTGCCTAGTTAGTCAGTTCCAGTTTAAGATATCTTCTTGTTTGGGACTACAAAACTTACATGGTTTCATAGCTATCATGAGAGAGTAGTTGTTTTAGGACATTGAATGGTTTTATCTTTTGGGATATCCTATCAGATCCAAAGGTTTTTGATTTTTTTTTCCTAACTCGATAAATAGGATTAGTATAAACAAGTAATGCAAGATTCATTGATGATGCTATTGAGCTGCTATAGCAGAAAAACTTGGAGTTTGATGAGACTACATGAAAATAGCTGTGAAGCAACCAGTTGAATGATAGGAGTATTGTCATGAATGATGAATTAGTTGATGAGGTTGTTCTCGTTCAGGCTGATATCCTAGCCATAGTTGCAAGGCTAGAGGAGTCAGTAAGGAGATGTACTTGACTTCATAGTGGATGTTTTTGGCATTGGATAAAAGAAAGATCCCAATTTTTTTTTCAGTAAGCTGTAGGTATAGTGAAATTGCCCTTAAGTGGTTGTTGATTATAAAAGATGTATTGCTATCTATGGTCAACAACAAGATTCGGGATCTTTGCTTTTGTCAATAAGCGGTGTACTTATAGGCTCAAAAAAGGGTATACAAAGAGAAGTGTGATTTCAGTGGGAGAATTGTTCGCTATAAAGTAAAACTTGTAGCAAAGAGGAATCACACAAAGTGAAGGTATTGTGTTTAAGGAAACTCTTTCAAAATCTTTGTGATATTAGTTTTGCTTTTGATTTGGAGTTGCATCAGATAACTATAAAGAAGATATGTTTTGTAGACTTAATAAGTCTATCTATGGATTATGCAGGCATTTAGGTAGTGGTACCTGAAATTTGACAGATTAGTAATTTCTTTTGATTTTGTTAAGGTTGTCATTGATCACTGCAAATATCTAAAGATGAGTAGGAGCAGATTCACTTTCTAGTCATATGTGTTGATGATTTATCAATGACCAATAGTGACATGGGTTCACTAGTTAAAGTCTAGAATTTTCTATTTGATAACTCCAAGATGAAAGATATGGAAGGAAGTACTTTTGTATTTGACATTGAGCTTTCTCGTAACAGAAATAGTGGACTACTAGGGTTGTCTCAATGAGCATACGTTGATCGTGTTCTCAAACAATTCAGTATGTGTGTATAACTGTTCAGCCGAGGATGCATCTATTAGTAAAGGAGACAAATTGAACAAGCAATAGTGTTCAAGGAATGATGTTGAGAGAAAGCATCTGCAGTAGGGAGCTTGGTGTATGTTCAAGTTTGCTTTTATCCTCATATTGCTTTTCTTCTGAGTGTTCTAAGACATTTTTAGTTGGATGCTAGCATAGCTTACTGAACAACGAAAAAAAGAAGGTTGTGCAGTATTTATAGAGGACCAAGGATTATATGCTCATTTGTGATTGTAGTTTTTGGTGGTTGGACTGATGAAAGGAAACCTACCTCAGGTTATTTGTTATGATGGTAGATGTGCCCTTTTGAGGAAGAGTGCAAATAAATTTATCCATGCATCATCCTTTTTGTAAGGTAGAGGTTATAACTCTACCTGAAGCTAATAAGCAGGGTATCGAGTTGAAGAGTTTTCTTTCAGACTTAGAAAATTGTAGACTTTATTTCCAGACCTATTGAGATGTATTGTGACAGCGGTTTAGCTGTACTCTTCTCAAAGAACAATCTGAAATCTAGCATTTCAAAGTATATAGAGATTGTATACCTTCAAGTAAATAAAAAGGTCAAAGGAAATCATATCACTGTGGAATACATTTTGATGAATAACTTGATTGTAGATCCTCTGACGAAGGTTTTGTCAATGGGAGCCTTTAAGGAGCATGTATTCAATATTGGAGTTATTGAGTTGTTGAATGTGCTTGGTTAGTAGGAGACCTTTTCATATATTAGTGATGATTTATTTCATTAAGTTTATTTATATTTCCTATGGTTTTGGGCAAAGATCTTTATAACCATGGTTTTGTTTATTTTAGCATTTGCACTATTGATATTTTGCTCAATATAGTTATGTTTTTGATATGTTAAAGAATTGTGACGATATTTAGCCAAAGTAACAAGGCAGTATTTATTCGGGGTTACTGAGGCAATATTTAGCCAAAGAGTACAAGGCGGTATTTAGCCAAAAATGAGTACAAGACAGTATTTAGCCAAAGAATGAAGGCGGTGTCTAGCTAATGTGTAGTATTATGCTTTCGTTTTATTTAATACCATGTTTATTGCCTATAAAGATTTTTGGGCATTTTGATTAAATGTTTCTTTTAATCAAATTTGGATTCGCATGAAAGTTTATTTTCATGCATTATCTCAGGCGATTCATGTATTGAGTAGACCTTTGTTGTGGTTGACAGAAGGTTGTACACACTATATTGAGATGTATTTTCTGTTGTTGCTCGGCATTGGTAGGCTTAATGGATGGATCAAAGTTGGTGACGATTTAGTGTGTTGGATTCCATGGCCACATTGATTAATGGTGGTTTTGTAATTAATGTAACCCAAATGGGAGATTATTGGAATTAATGTGGGTTTAATTAATTACATAATCGGATATTTAATGGGAATCCAATTGACATAGTAGGACTGGTTCAGTCTAGTTCATCACATGATATGAGATAGGTTTAGTAACCCTAATTCTCTTGTGGCAAGGTATTAGGGTTATGACAGTATTTTATACTGGATCATGAGTCCCCACAACCACCGGTCTATCTCTCTTTATGCACCCATACACAAGAGACCAATGGGATCTTAGATGGTTCGTGGAAGAATCAGATCAAAGCATTCAAGACGATATGAAAAACCAGAAAACGAACAGAAATCAATCTTCAACAAATGGTATGTCTTTTATCTTTTTCAATTCCTTTGTGTTCTAGTGTTTTGTGTGGTGGATAGTTAAGGTTCATGGGAACAAGATCTCTATGGGAATAGCCATAACGATGAATAAATGCTAACAAGTCCTTTATGAAGGTTGAGGAAGCAAAAAACCTTCGGCCTAAGCCTTTTAATATCTTTAATATGTGGGGCGAACCACGATCACTTCCTAGAGATTATAAAGAAAGGTGGTTGCAGCCTATAAAGCCGCATATGGACCCTCTTTCCTCTCTCACTGCCAAGTCGAAGAATATCAAGAAAGAATTCTCTTGAAACAAAGGAAACGTTGGTAATGTTTTTAAATCTGTGAAAATTGCTGAAGAAAGTCTTTCTCACATTCAGAGTGCTCTTGCCTTGGACAGAACCTGTCCAACCTTGATCTTGCTGAGAGGGAAATAAAAGCCAATTCAGAGTCAGCTAAGGCATTGAATGATGAAGAAAAAATTTTGCGCCAAAAATCCAGAATCAGATGGCTTCACCTGGGAGATAAAAATTCTTCCTTTTTTCCATAAATCGGTGAAGAGCAGGCAAAAAAATGGTATGATGATCTCTTCCGTCTAGTCCCATAGTGGCGTTTTCTTAGAGAACCCCCGAGACATAATGGAAGAAGCAGCCCTTCACTTCAAAATCATTTTAGCTTTCCTGAAGTGGAGGAGCTGATTGACTTGTTATAGTAGTTTATTTCGAAGATTATGGCTAATCGGATGCAATCCGTGATGGGGCTTCTAGTTTCTCCAAACCAACCTACGTTCATCAAATGTAGACCTATTACAGACAATACCCTCACCTACCATGAGATTGTTAGAAGTATGGGAAGGAAAGCTAGCTCCCCTATTTTTGTGCTTGAAGTTGATTTACATAAGCCAGACCTTCTGTCTTGGAGGTGCTAATAAAAATGGGATTCTCAAGAGTGTTTATTGAATGGATTAAGGCTTGCATTCGATCAGCCATGATCTCGGTTTTCATCAATGGCTCCCCAGCTGGGTATTTTTCTGGGGAGAGAGGTATTAGGCAAGGTGACCTGCTATTCCCTTATTTATTTACTTTGGCTATGGAAGTTCTAACTCTCCTTTTGAACAAGAAGGTTGCTTCTAATTCCATTTTGCTTGTGCACAAATGCAATCCTTGGGGAATTTCCTCCTTCCTCTTCACTGATTATCTTATGGTTTTTATCAAAGCTGATTCAAGATTTGTTTCTTCTTGTTTAGATAGCCTGGCTCACTTCTCTTTGCTCTCGGGTCTTCAGATTAATAGAAATAAATCTTCCATCAATATCCTTGGAGGAATCTCCTCCTTGGTTAAAGACTCTCCTCAATTTGGCTCGGTTTCAGGAAGCTAAGTTACCGGTTAAATACTTGGGAGTCCCGTTGACTGCAGGGAAGTTATCGTACAATGACTGTACTCCTATTTTGGACCTAGTGAGGAAGCGATTTGAAGGTTGGAAGTCCAGATTCTTTTCCTATGCTGGGCATGCAGTAGCAATGGATCTATTCTGTTCTCCAAGGGGGTTATATTTATTGGTCTGGTTTGTTTGGCCTTCCAAGCGAGTTGATATCCCATCTTGAATCCATGTTTGCTAAGTTCCTTCGGTTAGGCCCCTATAAGATGCTTCAATTCGTAAAATTCAAGTTGTGGCTTGGGACAACTTATGTAAGCCAAAGAGAGTGGGAGGGCTGGGTCTTAGACGAGTAATGGATATGAACATTGCCAGCTCTATGAAACAAATCTGGTGGACTGCCACTAGAAAGAAGAGCCAATTGGAGTATGGGTTGATTGGGTTTGCCACCGTTATTTTAAGACTGACTCAGTTTGGATGGTTAAACCTATGTAGAATTGCTCCTAGTGTGAGGAGGAAGGTTCTTAGATACAAATCTTTTATGGTGATCAATCATGTCCTCCACCTAGTTGGAAATAGTAAGAATATTAAAATTTGGACAAGACACTTGGCATCTGAAAGGGATCCTATCTCTGGTTTACGGGGATTCTATTTGGAACGAAACTAGATCTTCCAAGACTGCTTCTATGGAGTCAAATGGTTTCTCAAGACCATTGGAATGAAATGCGAGAATCATGAGGTGTAAGACCAGGCCGATGGAGATTACGTTCAAAAAAATCAAGGGGATGTTTTAGACAGATGCCTCTCCTTGCCTTTCAAGAGGCCTTCCTCCTCGTCGACAAATGTTTTTAATTATCTCTTCCACATGGCACTAGGGATTTTTTTGCCTTCCCTTGGGTGTATTGGCTGTCTTTACTTGAGCACCAGTTTTTCATAGATTAATAAAATATCTATTTATATGAAAAAAACAAACCTCTGGAAACAAAAGTAAGAGCTCATGCAAACTAAAACGACCATAATAAAAATATTTTTATTTATTTATTTATGAAAGACCATAATAATATTACAGAAGATGATGACATGCAAGGCTGGTGGACCTACCACCAAAACAACACAAAAGAGAAGATATGAAGCTAGATTAAGTACATAAACATATCACAACATCGCAAACACAAGTTGCGGCTCTCACGAAGAGAGCTAACTACAATACTTCATATATATATATATATATATATATATATACGTATATAACTACATATATCTGGTTGTGGGAGGTTGTCCAGCAACAGGGCGAGTGGGATCCGCCCCTGTAGTGGTGGTGCCAGCCATGGGATACTCTCCACCGGGGGTGGGTATCGGAAACTGATGTTCACCATGCTGTTGTTGATGAAGATGGCCGTGAAGACCGTAAGGGTGGTGCTGCTTCTCATCCAATCTTTCCGCCTTCCCTTCATGAAACTGCATCTTTGCTTGGGCTTCCTTCGCCATCGTTCTCTCGTGAGCTCTCTCCCTCTCCTCCGGCGTCGTTGCAGTCGCCGTCTCTATCTGCAAACAACAATTAAATCATACATACATATATATCAAGCTATATATAAAAGAGAGATCTAGAGAGATCTAGAAAGAGAAAGAGAAAGAGAAGGGAGCTAGGGAGGTTACCTTTTCTCCAGCTTTGGCTCGAGCAATGCTAGCTTGCTCCTTAGCAGCACCGGCCATGTTACTCAGCTTGTCCTTCACTGGCTGCATTTTCGGTTCTAAATTGATTCAACAAAAGCCCCTATGAGTAAGTACACAGAGAATTCAAGAACACAATCACTTGAGAACGAATAGACCCCTCTCTCTGCCGCTTTATAGTCAAATGGGCGGCTGACTAGCTTCTTGATATGCTGCCACGTGGTGGTATGACTTGTCATGCATCTAATGGTGTCGGCTTCTGCTGGTAACACGTAGTAAAGATAAGCTTCGCTCTACTGACCGAGCGCCCACAAACCAAAAGAATCTTTATCTCTAAATTAGGGGTTGCTTTCTGGGTTTTGGTTTGATCTGCAAAAGCTCCAATTTTCGCCGCGTCGTCCTTTCCCTAAATGGCTGCAAGATGAAATTCTGTTAAATTTTTTGATTTTAATCCTCTTAGTTTTTATGTTGGTATTAGAAAAATCCTGGTAGTAGTTTACTGTACGCACATATTGATGTATTGGTATATATATGCATAATGAATGATAGCCATAGGATTTTCCTCATGCCAACATGAGGGTATGAGAGGATTTGAATCTTAAACTTTTAGTGTATAACTTCCAACTTCTCAATGGGATTCTAAATATATAAGTTATTTTAGATTTTAAATTTAATCAATGTGAGATTATTTTTAATATTTCATTTCACATATAGTTGGAATAAATATAAACAATATAGTCGGAATAAGCATAAACGTGGAAAGATATATAACATGATGAAGAAATGAATTTGATGCCTAGATATCATATTAATTTTTCATCTTAAAAGTTTGGTTTAGAAAAACTTTCAATCACCTAAGATTGCAGACTTAATTAATGTAAAATTATTTCCTACATAATTACCAAACTTGTTCCTGATCATCATAAACATAGATTATTATAGAGTTATTTTATGAATTCTAGATTCCAATCTAGATGACAATTCTTGTGATTTTGAAACAATGGTTCTTGTGACACCTAAATTTTTTATTGGGGAAAAAGATAGTTACCTCCCCTGTAACTTAATTTACTAACAGTTGAATATCAAAGTTTTAGTAAAAGACAAACAACCCCAATTTTAAGAGTGTTAAAATTATATTTTTTGTGGACACTCTACCCAGAGTGACCTTCACTTCAATTCTTAAAAACTTTCCTTTTATCTCTCTCTCGCCCCAACCCATCTGTATTTGGTTGCTATAACATTGCCTCCGCTCTCTTGTTCTTCACAGAACCAGTTTCAGTCCTCAATTCATTCTCTAACACCACCTCCGCTCTTATTTTCTTCACGGAAAAGGCCATTTAACTTTATCATACTTCTCTCTGAATCACCATTTCCATAGATCAAATCCACTTGTTAGATCTTTTCAATCTTCTCAACCTTCACAACAAGATTCGCCTTGGCTATGGCATCCCTACCAGCACTCCTGTAGTCAAATGAGCACTCATGCTTCTCAGAGTACCGGTGAACAGGACAAAAAATCCCACCACATTGGCACAAAGAAATTTCTCTAGAAATGAAACTTCAGATCTGGTATGCAGTTGGAAAAGAAGTGAATGCTTAAAGGCTTGAAACTCTGCTAGGCCAAAGTCTGCTTGCCTCCTCTATTTCAATATAAACTAGCTTTCAGCATAAATAAGTGGCACCAAAGCACCTCTTTATTTCTCCCGCTTCTTCCCCCACACACCAGTAAATTCTTCTGCCAGGTTCTAAATTTGGAGATTGATAATCGATGGATTCTATATAGATAGAGAAACATGGGTGCGGAGAGAATGAGCGAGAGGTTTCTTCGGGGTTTTAGGTGAGGGCTAGGGTTTTAAAAGTTATAGATTCTTGTATATCTGAAATAACCTTGGAAGATAAGAATCACCTAGTAGGAAAAAAAAAAAAAAAAAAAAAAAAAAAAAGAGAAATTGATAATCGAAATTAACCCATTTCAAATTTTGAATAAACAGAAATCAATAGTCCCTTAAAACTACCCACAACTAAGCCAAAATAACCCATTTCGAATTTTGAGTAAACAAAATCAATGAGCTCCTACTGACGGAAAGGAAACTAAGGGGAAAAAAAAACCAAAAAACAAAGATGGAGAAAAGAAAAGCTTTACTCACCTTGGCTTGTATATCGCTTCTGTTTTCCTGACAATGTACTGAACCAAAGATCCACGATACCTTAAAATTTTCAATGAAGATTCATCGTAAGCCAAAAAAATGAGCAGGAAGTTTGCTCTCTCTCAATGAGATTGAAGACAATAGTATGTTACTATCCAATTAAAGACATCTTATTGATTCTAGAATCAAATCAATTGTTGAAGAATCCTCATTCTTCGTGAAGCTGTAATGGTAGCTCAAAGTGATTAGAAAATCAAATAAAAATAAAATAGAGATTTTACTCCTTCACACAATTTTTTTTTAAGTCAGTCACCCTTGTAAAGGGTTAATTTGGTCATTAAGAGGTTAATTTGGTCATTAAGGAAATATTGGACTCTCACCGTTAGCATCGAATGGAATATTCCTAACGGCGTGGGTCTATTTGTATTTTAATAGTGTTTTTAAGGGAAGTATTTGTCTTTTCCTATAATTTGGGTGGTTAACTATCATTAAGGTACAATACAGGGAAGGTAACTGTCTTTTTCCCTTTTTATTATTGTTTATCATAGAGATTATAGAATCTTGGATTTTGTGCCCAACTCTATGTTTATCTGCCCTTCAATTCAATAGGAAAGTGTTTCTCCCTTCCCATCCGACGGTTGAAGCACAGTCCTGTATGTATCCGATCGTGTACAAAACCTGTTATTTATCGGATGGTCCAATTCTCATACTCAATTTTTTTTTAAAATTTTAAATTTTACAAAATTATTTTCAAGTGTTATATTGATTATTAACAAGTTAGAAAAATTAATTTATGAGAAGATAATGGCGTAAAAAATCATTATAAACCAATAACAAGGAAAGGGCTGTACATTCAAAACACTACTTAACTTGCACCAAAATAAACGTTCTAGAATCAAGAGACCCGATCAGTTCTCAAGAAATCTAAAGAAATTTGGGGATGAGTTTAGCCCCAGAACTCATTTAGACTTATCGATCGTTGATATCTCCATCAGCACAAACTGGAATGTAGTTCTGGGGATCATCTGTAACGGCAAGAATTGGCTCACTACCAAACTCATGATCAGCGTACATAATCTCCTTGTCGACCCTAGCTCTGTGCAGCTTTAGAAACTTGTAGATCCATTTTGGCCTCTGCTTCTCTTGCCTTTTTTACCTCATGAGCAACCTCAATTCTTGTATTGGCAAGTGCTGTTGGGAATCAAACACTTTTCATGTATGTGTGAATCAATGGATATCAAGTCTAGAAAATAAAAATGGAAAGAAACAATTGAACAATCAATCCAACAAGCAGAACAATATAAAAGTTTAACGTGGAAAACCCTTCAATGTGAAGAGAAAAAACCACAGAATTATTTTAGGTAAAAGCTTCCGTCATAATGATAACGAGATTACAAGGTTTAGTCTTCTCATGCTTTATACATAATAAGCTTGAAGATAACAAGAGAATATAACTCAAGCAAACAATTTAGAGGAATACAAAGTTACCTCTCAACAACCATTATAATGGTTCTTTCTCACTTTAGAAGTCCCAAATAAACCTTTCAATCACTTGGACAAGAGGATCGGAAAGCACAAGGTGCTGTCTAGTATGCCAGCTAAAAGAGAGCATGAGAAGTAGCAAGAATAATCTCTGTTACACCAGAAGTGCATCATTCCCAGTCCTCTCAATGCTCTAATGCTCACATGCACAAGATCTTGTAGCATTTATCAATGAAGCCCTATCAATTAGTATTACACAAAAGAAATCAATTATATAGATACTAATACAATTAGATCCGCTCTTCACAGATGTTGAAGCTCACAATAAATTGTATCTTAGCCCTTGATAAGAAAACATGGAGGATCCGTGAACCCGTTCAGTATCTCATCGTCCACATAGTTGTTACCCTACCTACTCTATCCATTTTTTTTTGTAATGAGCTCAGTCTTTTTAATGATCTCCTTGCGTAAGAAACCCGAGCAAGTATGCTGATCCACAAGATGACATACTGTTTTCAGGAGTTAATGTAGTGGTTGATGGGTTATCTAGATCCACAGCTCGTTCTCAATAGTCTAATTTTTAGGTGTCATGTCCTCCCTTTGTTATGGGGGAGGTGAATTGGGACACTACCCTAGGTCTCGATTTTGTTAGGAGTGGGTTCCTATCCTGCTGATGGCATTTCCGAACATGAGATGGGTTCTTTTCTTCTGTTTTTATATTCTTTGTACATTCTTTTCTATCAACGAAACTTATTGACATACAGACATACACATGCACACACATACACACACACAAAACCCATTGTCCCTTTTGTAAATGTAATATCTTTAGGAAAGAAAAAAGAAAATAACTATTTTTTAGCAGTAATAAATTACGTTGACATAATCTTTCACATAAAGGGAAATCCGCTGCAAGTGCCATGTGACAGCATTGTTAGGTTCTAAAATGTCAGGCCAGTTTCTCGACACTTTAGGAGTACCCTCCATGGAGTGTGATGTCCACTACAAAGTGTGGAACCCATTGACGGCATTGAGTGACCTACACTCTTAAAATTTTCTGTCCACGTGGCCCACCAACTGGCCAATTGAGGTTTCCAATACAATGGAGGGGTAAAATGGTTCTGTGAAGTTGTGGACGACCAAACAATGAGCCGTTCTTACAGATCCTCCCAAGTTCTATATGAACTAGATTTTTTTATTTTTTGGTAAAAGATATGAAATATAGGTTTGAGCTAGGACTATATAGTTGAATCGATGTCTATCTTTTTCTAATTTTAGAAACTTGGAAATAGTGATGAGCTAGATGAGCTAGAATTCTGTTTGACTAGATTTCATCTTTGTCTAAACTTAGATAAAAGTAGTTTGAGTTGGGTCTATATATTGTGTTGCTTGCTTAGAATGGAAAGCATCAGAAGCTAGCTAGCCTTGAGGAATGATGATAATGAGTTCTTGGAGAGATATGCTACTTGTTGTGGGTATAACGACAGTACTACTGGCTCTTTCACCTTCATGGGCAACTGAGGTTTCTTATGAAAATGGTCAGTTTCTGATCAGTGGAGAAGCAAGAATTCTGCTTTCTGGGTCAATCCATTATCCACACAGCACGGCTGAGGTAGATCAGTGCTTGATGGGTTTGTTTTCTTATTATTTGTTAAAATCAAATGTTAGCCAAAACCAAATTATAAATCTGTTTCTATATATATTGGTTCAGATGTGGCCAGATGTAATTCAGAAGGCTAAGGAGGGTGGACTTGATACGATAGAGACTCATGTGTTCTGGGATGCCCATGAGCCCCATCGTCGCGCGAGGTTTAATTTCATTACTCAAAACTATATTTAATTGATTAATTAATTATATCAATTACGTATAAATCCAAGCTAACTTTTTCCTCTACAGTACAATTTTGAAGGGAACCTAGATTTTGTAAGGTTTTTGAAGACAGTCCAAGAAGCAGGCCTCTATGCCGTTCTACGCATCGGTCCTGATGTGTGTGCTGAGTGGAACTATGGGTATACGTAATTCGTACCCAACATTATTAATTATAGCGATTCTCTTAAAATTAAGAACTGGAAATAAGCTCATCCCCAGCCTTCTATATATGGCAAACAACACAACCATAGAATTTCAACCTTAGAAATATACTCTCTAGATGTCATTTTTCTTACCTGAGGATTCCCCATGTGGTTGCACAATCTACCAGGAATTCCGTTCAAGATAGATAATCAAGTGTTCAAGGTTGTGATTCTCAGGTTGACACTGAGAGGGGGGGGGGGGGAATCAGTGATCACTAAAAACTTTCTCACAACTGTGTAGACTGTCCAAACCAACCACACTCTGCTGCCAAGAGCTGACTGTTAACAACTTTCTGCCTTGAGCTGACTGAGGTGGTCATTCACACATTTGTCCTGTTAACACATTTCGTGTAATACACCATGCCGCACACCTACAGGTATCAATACCAGAGGCTTGGCCTACCAAGTGTGTACACCTAGACCTACAACCCACACACTTCAAATACACAACATACGCAATCACATCCACGACACAATATATAACGTGGTTCACCAATCACTTACTGTGATGGCTAGTCCACGGGGCAATACCCTAAACCAGGGTTTCGTATTATAGCCAATACACTACTCTGATAGTGTTCTGCTGCTACAACAACTAGGTGTTATACCACCAATGTAATCCAAGCTGCAACTTGGGATTTTGGGCAACTACCCTCAATCCTGTCAAGCCCCAACTTGACAAGTTACAATGATCTTAATATTGAATGTTTACAAACCCTTCCTTAACATCACATATATCACAACATAAGGTTTGTGTGCGAGATTACCTTCCCAGCGTGATCACGGCATGTGTGAAGCTCACCAGGTAAGCTTCCCGAGCTCTCCAATGGTGGTGGGTGTCCTTCTACACCAAGAACGAGAGTTCATCACTCTCCACATGTGTTTTCCACAACTTCAAACACACAATACTGTCACACCCCAATTCCGACTGAACCAAAAGTGTGAGTGAACCGTCACTGAACCAACAGCTCACACCAGGATCTCAATAAGACCGTGTCCACTCATACAAACCATTGCACAAAACCACAATCAAAATAATAATAAATACAGCGGAAGTCATTAATAAAATGAACTGAGTACTCTATTGATAAATTTAAATAAAATATTTAATTATTCAAATAATCGAAACTTAAATAATATCTTTACATCAACTTCATCCCGATTAAAAATAATTAGAATAAATAAAATCAAATCAAATCCTAAAGGTACACGCAGAAAGGGCACTCGCATGAAGCGTCATGCTCGTCCTCTCCTGCCTGCACATTCAGAGCAGCGACGCCTCTGTACGCCGACGCGTTCATGTATTCATCCACCGTGTAACCTGCATCAACATCTAAAAATGGTGTATACACAACGGTGAGCTTACAACTTAGCTCAGTAAGACAATCAAACAATGTACATTTATATGTATGAGTAACAATCATATTATGTTATGGTCTGGTTTTAAGTTTGCAATGTGCTATAGAAAGGATTGGCAGCTACCGCACCTCTATACATGAGTGCGTGGAATCGCCCAGTAGATCACACCGTTGTCGACCCACATGCACCCACCATGGAATAGAGATAGAGCTAAGGCTTCCAACACCTCCCCTGATGCTCCACCCATACCAACACGTAAGCCCCTATTGGCGAGGGCTTGCAAACTGGGCTCGCAACTAACCAATCCTATATGTCATCACAATAGGCCCTATCCCAACACAACTCCCTACGAAATAGAGATAGAGCTAGATTCTGGTGGCCAGGCCGGAGACCACAGTGCCACGTCCTCCCCCTGATGCCCTACCCGCACCAAGCGTACTAAGACAGAACAATACGCAAGGTAGACCCTATCCCAACATAGCTCCCTACGGCATAGAGATAGAGCTAGAGTCTAGTGGTCAGGCCGGAAACCACAGTACCACGTCCTCCCCCTGATGCCCTACCCACACCAAGCATGCTAAGATAGAATACTACGAAAGGTACTAGTGTGAGGAATGATCCCAGACCCCAGGCCCTTTCTATTCCACACACCAACGAAAACAATCACATCCTAGCATAGTGAGCATGCATGAACAATAATAATAACTGAAAGTAAAGGATGACATGCGAATATGCACAAACATCAATCCACAGAGTCATAGTTATTAACAACAGTTTACTGTCCAATAGATTATTAGGGTTTAGGTTTGATTCCCTTACCTGACGCTCGCTTGATAGCTTGCTCCACGTCGCAAGATCCAAATGTGCTATCACAAAGTCCTATACAATATTAGGGTTTAGTTAGAATATATTTTCTTAGGTTTTACATTGGTCGAAAAACCAACGAGATTACAAAATATATCTCATAGAGCTGACCGGTTACAGTACTGGTCGCAGCACTGTGGGAAACCTGCGACCGGTATGGTCAGCCGGTCCCCACAGACCAGCTCCCGGAAGGTACCGGTTGCACAGGGTGCAACCGGTATAGTCGACCGGTATGTCTCCGGAAGACTATACGTCCGGTTCTCGACTTTCGTCGGTCACCCCCTATTGATTCCAGGGTTTCTCCTACCCATTCTAGGTCTGAGCATTGAGTTAGAATTGTTTCCAACTCCATTCAAGTCTTAATTTGATGGTATTCATCCTAGAACTCGAATCTAGGGTTTATCGATTAAATTAGGGTTTGACGGCAAAAGTAGGGTTTATCGGCAAAATAGGGTTTTAGATCAATACATGCTTTGCATGGTATTGATTCAACAATAATCAACCCTATAAGAGTTCATAAAGTAAAGGAAGGTTCAAGCACTTACCATCGACTTGCGGTGAGTTATTCTTCGTCGAACGGCAATATCGGCTCTTCCTAGCTTCTCCTCCTTCTTCAGCCTCTTTCTCCTTTTTAGGGTTTGTGAGGATCAATGGAAGGGATTCTAGGAGGTTTAGAGGTGTTTATATAGGCTAGGTTTAGGTTTAGGAAGCCATTTAGGATTAGGAAAGTCCTAGGGTTCGAAATTTGGAAAGTAAGACCCAGAGAGATCCAGTTCTAGATCTTGATAGTCTACTGACTATACCGGTCGACCGGTACCATCGACCGATATGACTAAATTCATACTTAATTTGGTCCGTTTGGTCCTATTTCATACCTGGTTGTCATCCGCTCGTCCCGTCTGGCCCGGTGATGATTGGAAGACCTGTTACGACATGAAATCAAGGTTTAGATCGGGTTCATGGAGTGCGGGTCTTACAACTCCCCGCCCTTAAAAGAAATTTCGTCC